>JAPKLX010000210.1:170586-297159 GCA_026898415.1 Leonotis leonurus
ACAAATCCAACACCAAGTGCAACATCAGTTCAGCATAATCAAGTGCAGCATCAGTTCATAATGAACACACAAATCCAACACCAAGTGCAGCATCAGTTCAGCATAATCAAGTGCAGCATCAGTTCATAATCAACACCAAGTGCAGCATCAGTTCAGTATAATCAGGTGTAGCATCAGTTCAAAGTGGTGGCTTTACACTCAAATCATAGGACATGCAATGGCCAACTACGCCCACAGAAGAGGCCAACTACGCCCACAGAATATAAAATCAGACATTAGAGGCCAACTACGCCCACAGAATAAATAATCAGCATGCAATGGCCAACTACGCCCAAAAATTAAAAGTCAAACCTTCTTCTTCCATAAACATAAACTCCACCACAGATGGGAACCATATGGAGGCCATATTTCTATACCAATCTTTTTTTTCTTCTGCCCAATCACGATTCTCAGCTTTTATCACAAGATTCACAGGCACAGAGGCTACTTTTTCTCCCACCATCATATTATCGCTCAAATCGATAATAGAGGCAGCATTCTCAGTTTCTGGATCTACATTAATAAGAGAAAAAAAAAGGCATTAGCTGACAAGTAAGAAAACAAAATTAATAAACAATCAGTAGGGGCTAACTAGGGCTAAAAATCGAAGACAAACCTGTTTTTTCCAGAAACATAAACTCCACCACAGATGGGAACCATCTGGATGTCATTTTACGCAACCAATCCTTTTTTTCTTCGGGCCATTCGCGATTCTCAGGTTCTACCCGAAGATCGACATCGCCAAAGGCTTCTTCTTCTCCCACCATCACAGAATCGCGAGAATCAAATTCAGGGGTTTTGGGAACTACAGTATCAGAATCACCAAAAAAATAAGATGGCTCCATCCAGTCCTCACAATACACAGACATAGTGGAAGTATCAGTGTGAATAGAACCTAGGGTAGATGAATCCATAGGATCGAAGGCGGATGCGCGAAGTGGAGATGGTGATTCTTCCATAGGGTTTAACAGAGAGGCGTCGAGTGTACGAGAGTGAAATAGATCTAGGGTTTGCGGCGATTACAGGGATGGAGATGAACAGAGAGAAGATTCTAGATTAGGGTTGATGTTGGACGAAATGGTTGGGATGAATGGGTTAATTAGGTTAGGGTTGGAAATGGGTTAATTAATGGGGGTAGTTGGACTAATGGTGGGTAGTTGGATGAGTTAATTGGGTTAATTAGGTGGGCTAATTGGATTAATTGGAGTAATTGGGTTAGGTAAACTAATTGGGCTAATTAAATGGATTGGGTAGGCTAATTAATTGGACTAATTTAATTGAGTTTGGATTAATTGGGGTAGGCTAAATAGTTGGGCTAATTAAATGGATTTGAATTATTTTATGTTTAATGATAAATTATGAATGATTATAAGAATAAGATTATTAATGGTATTTTGGAAATATTTTCAATGTTTGAGGAGAAGGTGGTAATAATAACATTTCTAAAAATGGAAAGTTTGAATTAGGAAGGTTTTTCGTGGACGGACTAAAATGGCAAATTAGGAAGGAAATTCGTGGACGGAGGGAGTAGTATCTTTAGGTTTATCTTCATCATAATCGCCTTGTTTGGCACTATAGATGATTTCCTTATATCAGTATGTCTAGAAACTACGACAGTTGGGAGAGGCTCGTGACAACCGTTATGCAGAGGGAAAGGGACAAACAACTAGCCTTGTAAGGATAAGCTAGACTAATCTTTGTGAGAGAAATCATACGAAAAATGTGAAGAATTGTATTGATATAATAGAGCAATACATCACTAGTTCTATATATAGAACAAGAACTAGGAAACGAGAAACAACTAGAAGGATCTAAAACAAAAAAATATCTATAACTACCAAGCTTACAAATACAAGCAAGAAGAGAAACAAATATAACAAACTAACGGTGGAACCCTAACAACTTCAATTGCATGCAACCAACTCCTCACGTAGCTTCAACGGTCATCTCACGTGTGCATGCATTAATAATCTAATAAGCATTGGCTCATTCGAGAGATTCAAGCATTAGCTCCACATCATCTTGTCTCGATCTAACTTTCGATCATCTTCATTCGCTTGTCCTTCGAGAAAGACACAAATCAGGTATCGACCTTTCAGGCTTGAAGACCATGCTTCCAGATAAGCAGGAAGTAGTGTGGATATCAAGTTCTATGGTAATACAACCTTCTTATGATTCTTCAATAGAGGTACACAAATGGGGTAGTTTGCTAAAATTTTCGAAAAATAGAAATTTTTTTTCGACAGGACTCGTAAGAACTATTTCTTGCTGGGAGCTGGAGCTACAAACCTTGATTCGTTTGTGCTCGAACCTCACCCATATTTTAGGTTCCTCGTCATATTTGAACATTCGTATTTGAAATCTTATTATTGAGAGGATAATTTTCTTATCTTTTTACTGTTTGATGGAGTTTGCAGATATTCAGAGGTCTCCCAACTTCTAGATTCATGGAAGCAATATATCAGAGCCAGGATTGAAACAAATAAGCTTTCCCCAGAGACAGTATATGCGGTATATTTCGTGTTTGGGTTCACTGAGAGGCATGCGGAACCGGAACTGCATTCAGCGAAGTCAACAATAACAATTTTGTACAGTGATGCATATTGTTACTTGAAGAAGCAAGAGCGGGTAGTGAAGTTTCAAGCAGATAAGTGTAGATGAGATGGATGGTTTGAAACACAACTGGGAGATTTCTATCTTGATCTCCACACAATAGGAGAGATTATTGTTGAGTTGAAGGATATTAAACAAGGCACCTTTGGCGGTCTAATTGTTCAAGGTATTGAGTTTCGACCTCTGGAAACTTGAGGATTTCTTGGTAGGCTGTATTATGTACCATAACTTATAGTTTCCCAATTCGCTCATATTGGATTTGATGTTCACAAGTTCTTTTATCTTTTGATGATTTAATATATGTCTCTGTGCCGATGTTTCTCATGTGTAGACTAAAGACTAAGACATGAGCAATGCTATTAGCAGCAACATCTTAATTTGTTGCAAGAAATATCATAATTAGTGAAAAAGATGCCATTCAATATTCATTTTCTGTTGATGACTGCATTAAAAGATTTTAATAAACAGTTAAAATGGATAAGTAAGATGAGAAAAGATTTAACATTTAAATTATGTTATTCATTAAAATAATGCATATAATGCATGATTTTTTTAAATAGATCTTTGCTCATCTATTTGATCATATCTTATGATTCTTGGAGCTATACCATGATTAACGAGAACGCATAAACGAAATCTAAACAGACACACAAATTGTGTATATCAACACAACACAACGAGTTTACGTGGTTCCGCTAAAAATGTATGAGAATATCTATTGGTGATTTCACTATCAATTTAATGGATTTTAATAGCTAACAACAAAGATTCAAGCTTCAAGTTAGAACGTTGACATCGGATATATATAGATATTCTAATATAAATAAAGAAATATATGAATAGCCGGGAGGAAAGAAAGAGCGGTAAATGATAATGAGATAAGGCACCGCGTCTGGACGGGCGGGCGGTCTTTCGACCAGATCCCCCTAAAAACCATACGTGTGGCTCTCCCCTCGTGCGGCGCACGCCATTCGACCTGTAGTGAAATTGAGACTGTGAGAGGTTGCCGAGTGGCCGGGCGATCTCCGGTTGGCCGATTGGTTAGCAACTCGTTTGAAAGAAAGAAGGTTTTCCAAGAATTCTTGTTATACGTTCGTTCTCAGTCAAACTGGGTTGTAAATGCGAGATGCCAGCGGAATGATTGGCCGGGCTTTTACCCACTAGTTCAGAGATCTTTTGCCCTAAATGAAACTTCAATCGAATTGGTGAGTCCTCCATTTATATTGATTTCTGCGATCGAGTTCATCTTGGTACTAGACTTTCCCACTTTTAATGATTCAATTGAAATAAAGCTCCTCAAGGATAAAAACCCTCGGTAACCGGCAAATTATGAGAGACTGTTAGAAAGAGGGATTTTTTGATCGCGCGAACAAGTGAGCTAAGCAGGATGACTGCAAATCCTAAGATGAGATGAGAGATAAATGTAGGAAAGAAAGAAAGAATTTATTGCTAAGTAGGATGACTACAAATCCTAAGATAAGATGAGAGATAAATGTAGGAATGAAAGAAAGAAAGAAAGATATGAGCTAAGCCGAGAATATAGGAAAGAAAGTGCAAAAAATGTAGAGTGAAAGATAAATGTAAGTGTCCGTGCAATACCTGCACGTCTTATTTATAGGACAATTATATAACTTGTTTTAGTGTTTCCCTTCACTCTCTCCCACAACATGTTGTAATCGTCCTATTCTCATGGATAGATAGACTTGATATGTTTGACTAGGTATTTTTGTTGTGTAGTGTCATAATGCCTAACATCATCCAATTCACTGAAATTAGCAGGTCGAAGGAATGTTTGTCTCAGGAAGAGCATATCTGGTGTGTGAAGGATACACCATACTAAAACTTTTACTCAGTGGCCTTGAAAAGCAGGTCGAGAGGTTATTTCGCTAACTTACCAAATCAACTCACTTGAAGTAGCAAGTCACCTACTTCGTGTTAGATAGGGACTGGTCTGGTCAAATATATTCTCGATAAAGAGTGAGTGCTCTGTTCTTATACTTGAAAAATATTCTTTCAAGTTAGTCAAGTGTTCTTTAAGACATATTAATTAAATCTACAATGCACAGCTCGCTGTTAAGGCACAATCTTGGTGGTGAAGTGAATAGTAGATCAAAAATAAATAATAATCCATAATACAAAGAACACAAGTAGTTTAACGTGGTTCGGGAACCCCCTACGTCCGCGGTCGATAATTCACTCGCTTATTTATACTCGTTGAGTATGAGATTAATCTCTTTTATTCATACTCGTTGAAAACGAGATTACACCTTCTTATTTATCATCATCGAGAACGAGTTATATTGGAATGTACATAATCATTCTTCCTCTTTACTTCTCTATTACAAATCTTAAAATAAGTATGGCTATAGAGAAATATCTAAAACTTGAAGGTTCTAAACAAATATTAATTCTAGATGGGTTTATCTCCAAAATATGGTGAATTCTCTCAAAGATACAATACTAAAAAATAATATGATTCATCGAGTGTTGATATGAATATGATAATCTAGAGGTATTCTTGCAAAGTTTTGACTTTCTATTTTATGGGTTTCTGCTTGCATGAAAACACATATTTCTGGAGAGATGTATTAAGTATTTATAGTTTTCAATTTTTAAAATTAATCGTTGCAACATTAAATAATTGTATTAAAGGTAAATATAATCATTACATGCTGATTAGACTTCTAGCCATTGGAACTTGTCCTGCGTGTCATCTGACGTGTCACCTAACATGACATGTTGAACATGTGAGTTGTGATCCATCTAGGTAGATTGTTAGCTTCCTTAAGTGTGGAACCATCTCATTGGACCAATCAGGTCAAGTCGACATGTCGATATGCTTCAATGCACGTCGACTCCAAAGTCACCTTTTAAGTTGTCTCCACTTGATCTGCTATGAGCTTGTGATTCACTTGTGAATACCAAATCACGTCGATTATCGATCTGCTCCTAAGCAAGTCATATGTTCTCTCTTGCAATAGGTCATCTAGTAATCTCGATTTGTCCAGCTATAGAATCTCAACTTATCGTATCCTTTTTGTGACCAAATGGAGATTTACAAAATCAAAGCGGAAAAAGAGAGATGAATACATATTCTGCTCATCCTTCTGTACAAAATTAATGCTACACTGTATATTTACATGTCATACTTGTAATTGAAATGGTACAGATATGTGGCTTTTTTCTCAACTTTCAAAGTATCAAGTGGTGCTGTTCCCACCACAGAGATCGCACGTTATGTATCCAAGCCCTTCACAGTAAGGACACTTTGGTTCTCCTTCGTCAACCAATTCCATAAACTGCACCACGCAACTCCATCATTAGTTCCAGAAGCTAGATGCAGATTTATCTATAGAATATATGAACAACAATAGTTATAATTACTAAAATATTATTTATCACCTGTGGCTCAATATTTGGCTCCCCAGTTCCATCACATTCTGCACGAAAACCAAAATATATTATTAGCCCAAACAATCTTGTGAACCACAAAAGTAATACAAGTATTTTGTTTTACAAAAATTGAACTTCCTATAATACTCATAATATATTTCTTAATTTAAAGGTAATCGTGTAAGATCATATATAAATTTTTAAGAAATAGACCAACAATAAAAAAATATATAATACACATGTCAAGATGTATTCATAAGAATTCCATTCAGTTTACTTGCAAACTGTGCTAGTGTTACTAAAAGTATGAGCTCGCCTATGATATCCTATCTACTTGATTATAGATGAATTAGCGAAACTATGTGGTTCTTACACACATGATTACTGTTTGAGCCCTTTTAAACCTCTTTAAGCTGAACTAGCAATATCCTGCATTGGGTCTAATTGAATGAATTTATATCTCAGGGCTGGTTTTGAATATTTTTCGGATCTTGTATGAAGTGGTATCTTAGAGCATAATTTAAATATGTAAATGTTCCAAATCTGATTTAATATATAAAAAAGAATGAGTATACTTTACCCATGCACAATAAACGGCCTTCACCGCGACATGTAAGGCACTTGGTAGTAGAATTTTCATTTGTATTTTTGGTTGTTCCTTTGCTACCTGCAGAGAGCCTTGAAGGTTCTTCCCACCGATTCTCTCCAAGAAGAAAGACTCTGGGTCGAGTTTCTGATACACCTTGTTCTGTTACAACAGTCATCGGGACTTCATTTCTACTTGCAATAGAAGTGACTGGGGCTCCATTGTCTCCCTATGATAAAAGAACACAAAAAGTAAAAGTGTCTTATCATACAATAAAAGATTAATGCGTTCATTAACAGAAAAAGTATGATTGGTGGATTCATTGCCAACAAATGTATGTTATGCAGTGGTATGGCTCATTATGGAAAAAGTTCAAAAATTTTAAATAGTCTAAGAGTATATATGGTTGGATCATGCTAAGATATCTCTCTTAATTTGAACTTTAATTTTGGAGAGGGAAAAAGAGTCGAGTACTTGGGAGTTAGTTGTGGACCATTCATGAGAAACAACAGAAAGGACATGCAATGCTAAGCCAAATAATTTTAGCAATCAAGGTTCAAGAAAGAATATCTTATGGCATGCTCTTAAGACTGATTGGGTCCAAAAGCTTTTGATCCAGTCATAATTTTGGCTGCCTAAAAGTGGTAAAACAAAAGGTTCAAAGTTATAATTAACAATATTATGAAGAGCGTAATGGATCATACTTTCTCTGGAGCAGTTGATTTGAGTTCTTCATGTTTGGTAAATCCCGAGTCAGAAGTTCCAAATAACCGGTGCAAAAGATCAGCAGTCATAGTACCATCTTCCGGTACACCTATTGATGCCTGCCAAGAATAGAGAACAAAAGGTGGCTTTTAATCACCAGCCCCTTTCTCACTTGATTCTAATGAATTTGATCGAGCATGTTTTAATTACTATGTATGTTTATCTGCTACATACTTGCCAGGTTTTTACCGCACGCTCAGTACCACTTGAGAAGAATGAATATTCCATGTCCTCTTCACCAGAATAAAACCCAAGTTTCATCAATTCTTCCTATCAAAGAAACATGAAATGGAGCTAATAGTACTGATGACGTTAACAGGAAAAGTGAAGATGAACTTAACAGAAGAGAAGAAAAACATCAAGTATTAAATGCATGAATTATTAGTATGATGGAGCATATATGGAGCCTTGAGCTTAGTCATATGTTTTAAGAGTTAAATGAAAGTATTAAGGGAAATGGGAAGCCACTATGTTAACAAAACAATTGCTGCATCCTAAATTTTTCTGAACATTATAAACCCATAGAAATAGAGATTTTACCTTTTACTCAACTATACTGAAGAAAGTTGAATCATATTAAAACTAATGTTGGAGAATAAGTAATGCAAGTTACCATTGGTTGCATAAAGTTCCAATCCTTTTATTTTTATTACTTTTTTCTTAAGTTGAGGGAGGCGAGAGTAGTGGGGATCAAATATGGACTTTCCCCTTCACTCTGGGGAGTACCACTTTATGGGTTTCCATCCCCAAAGGGACAGTTTGAGTCTCTACTAACGCCATTATAACTAGTACTTTTCGTTCCCTTCTAAAAATACCAGTCAATTAGATACTTCTAACCTGAATTTATAGGTTTCACATCAGTGTGTTCTTCAATGTGATCTCAGTGATGTTCATGACAGGATAACCAATGCCACTCTCATCTCATATGCTCAATGTGATGCAAGCTAACTAAATAAGGTCAGCTCTTTGTGTTTATGTGGGAGAAATTATGCGCATGAGGTTTTACAATAAAAATGGAAGCTCCTCGCCCAAATTAACCGATATGGGATTATACGCAAGTAGGGATTGCATGAAGCATAGAACAAGTTGTCAGTATACTAGTAGCTACTACCATACCTGCATTGCCTGTACTTCATCTCCTTCTGATCCTTGTCTCAATGTAGGCCTCTTTTTCACAGTTTCCTTCTTTTCTGGAATATTGATAACTTCCTTTACAACAATTTCCTCCTCCTCTGCAGCTGCCTCAACCACTAATGGCACTGGCATCGGCACAGCACTACTTCCGCTCTCAGCAATCCTGTTCACATTCTTCCCTAAATCTCCCTCCTTGAGAGCCTACAATAGAAACTGGACATCTTTAACCATCAAAATGATTCTGCAATCATCATGAAAGCCAGAAGTCTTCTATTCACGTGTATAATAAACGTCAAACACTCACAACAGGAAACCAAATCACAAGAAGCTTTATCACTACATGAAAGATGCCTCTTTTACAAAAGGCAGCTATTGCCAAAGAATAGAATTAATTCAGAATAAATAATAATGCTCAACTAAACTTGCCGATATAACCATCAACAGAATCCTTATCCAATTTTATCACAATCCATTATCATGCATTCCAATTATAAATGAGGAGATTAAATAAAAGAGAAAAGCATACTAATCCAGCTCAGTGAGAGCAAAATCATTAAGATGAATATATAGAAATAAACCGAAATCAAACATGTTATACCTGCAGCAATGTGACCATATTTGTAACAGTTTCAGAAGCAGAGGTTCCCTGCAGAGAGTTAAGGCGCTCAAGCTCTTGAATTCTGAGCTTAAGGCTATTTATCTCTTGCAACAGAGCTTGGCGCTCGGCGTTCCACCTGGACTCCTCCCTTAACCACCGTTGCTCCTCCCTCAACCACCGCTGTTCCTCCCTCAGCCACCGGCCTTCCTCGCTGTTCGAGGGCGGAAATGCGAAGCATACGAGGGATTTCGTGAAGGGTCTGAGGTAAACCGCATTGAAATGGGGTTTGTGAAAGAGAAGTGTTATGGGGTTTGGAGTTATAGGCAGCGTTGAGGTCAACATTTTGTATGATGGGTGTGAATTATGAGGATTCTGAGAAGCTACCAGAATATGAGTAAGCGGGGTGATGAGGTTCACGGTGATAGGATGGTTTAAGGAGAAGATATTTGTCATTGTTAGGCATTAATATTTTTTCTTTTCTTGATAATGCATTCACAATTCGAACTGCGGTAAAAGTGGTAGTTAATGTTGTACTCCCTCCGTTAACTATATTTCTTCTCATTTTGTTATTTTTGTCCGTATATTGAATATTTTTTTACTTTTATTTCTATTTTTGGTAATTTATTCTTTATTCACAACATATTAATGTGAGTTTTATTATCCACTCACTACACATTACACATCATCATTAATGTGGATCTTATTCTCCACTAACTACACACTACACATTATCATTAATGTGAGCCCATTCTCCACTCACTATACATTACACACTACTTCCTTTCTGGTGATCAAATCTTTGACCTTTGAATTGAGTGAGTATATTTCTTCATCTTTTGTCTTGATCAGTCCTTCCAGATCTTTAACTTTTGCAGAAAACTTAGTGTTTGCTTCACTGAGTACCTTCACTACTACATTTAGCTTGTCATTCTCCTTGATGACATCTTTAAACTGCTTCTTTAAACTCTTATAGCTCTTGAGCATCTCATTGATCTCATCCCAAGAGATTTCAGCCTCATCTTCATCATAAGAATCATATACAGGCTTGTTAGATGAAATGGAAACATGTGAGTTTACCTCGTTTTGGTCAAATCCGTTGTCAATTCCCATTTAACATTCATCACAATCTTCTTCTTGATCATGTGCGTAGAATGCTTCATCAAATTTTGATGATCTGTCTGAGAAATGACTTGAGCTGCTTGAATCTTCTTCTGCTAGCATCACTCTGCGTTGGACTTTGAGTTTTCGATCTCTCTTTGCTCTTAACTCTTCTCTCTGACTTTTGGACAGGTCGGGACAATCTGTCTTGAAATGACCTGTTCTGCCACAACCATAGCAAGTATAGTCAGTAGAATTTGAATTTCTTACCTCAGATTTATCAACAGATCGATCTTGGTTTCTACTCTTCTAGTACTTGTTCTTTTTGTCTTTGTAGAACCTTCGATATTTCCTTGATCTGGTCTCCAATTTGTCCATCCTTTTTGCGATCATAGCAAATTCTTTCAGCAGTTTGTCATACGAGCTCTCTTCTGTTGCTACAGGTGTAACTGGTTCTTCTGCTGCAACTTTTGCTTTGAAGGCTATCTCATTTTTCTTCTTGGAACTGCTTTCACTCTTTTTGCTGGATGAGTGATCTGGTCCATGGATTCCCTTCATGTCGCATTCATGACTAGCTAGGTGATCAAATAGTGCTTCTGTGGTGAGAGTGCTGAAATCAAATCGTAGTGGCTGCATAGCTGCATATATCTCCCAGCTTGGTGGTAGTGCTCTGATGACTTTGAGATTGTTCTCTCTCTGGGTGTATTTGTCCTTCTTGAAGGTAGATACCTCCAGCAAAATCTCAATAAACCTGTTCTTCATCTGTTCAATGGTCTCTCCAGGTCTCATCTTGAAGTCATCGAACTTATTGCAGGCCATTGACAGTTTGTTTTCGATCATGGCTTCTAATCCAAGAATGAGTTCTCGCAATGCTTCCCACATCTCTTTGGTTGTATCCAAATCTTGAATTTTAGCCAGTTTTACTTCTTTGATTGTGCTGGAAATGATTCATTTTGCAAAGTCATCCAGTTTTGCTTCACGTTGTTCTTCAGATGTATATGTTCTGGGATCCTTGAACACATTCTCTTTGATAACTCCAGTTTCAGTAATTCGAGTCTTCTCCTCGTAAATCGCCAGTGGAACTTCTTCGATCACTTTCCACATCAAGCAATGATGAGCTTTCAAACAAGTTTTGATTCTAAAGCTCCATTCCCTGTATCCTTGGAAAGAGAATTCTTCACAAGCTCTAATAACATAAGATTCCATGATGACATATAGTAAGCGCGTGAATGAAAATAGGTTTTGCTAGATCTATTCAAATTGACCACGCAGGTTTCAACCATGTGAAACAAAAATAATGGTCTTTTGAACCACTGCTCTGATACCACTTGTTGGTCCCAAAAGAGCAAGGTTTGGTGTATGGGGGGGGGGGGGGATACACCAAATACAAACTTTTCAGTTTTACTTGACTAATTAATAGGAGAGATTAAGCTTTCTCGAAGGGATATTGCTCAAATTGACAGACCAGATCGACTAGTGATCTGTCCAGACAAAGTTTCTCTTGTGAGTTACGCTAAATAGATAACATGAGTGATCTTGTTATCAAACAGAGCGTTGTGTGCGGAATATGGTGAACTTAGTCAGTTGCTCTTATTAGAAAACCTTTGAAAAATATTAACCATATCGATTAACAGATTGATTGAAGATATGCAAGTTTGAGTGAGTGTTGGGTTAGGTAATAAACAACTGAAATGTAAAATGCGTAAGGTAAAACACACAGTTATTTTTACGTGATTCGGGAAACCCCCTACGTCCACGGTCCAATAAAAACTAGATTGGTTAATCACTACTAGGATACTCTCTTCTTTATACTCGCTGAGAATGAGCCACAAGTTCCTATCACAACTAGAGTGAAACTTTTGCACGAATAAGGGTCGTGTCGATTTACAACTTACAGATAAATCTGCTACAAGATACCTTCACGTTAATCCTCTAGAAAACTACAAGCTAGCGAAGATATCTTCCTTCTTTCTATCTGTAAGACAGACTTGAATTGAGTTTGGTGTTATTTCGATCACGAATGGCTTTGAACACGATCTGGATTATAAAAGCTCCTTGTTGAATGCTTCAATAGTTGAGTTGATTTCTTGGCAGAGTTTCAGCTTGCTTGCGTGATGATCGTATATCGTGTGCGTACTCTTCCAGATGTTGTTCCAAGCTTTTATAGGTGTAGAATTTTAAATTCTAACTGTTGGGGTTGATTGGCTTGTAATAAATGTTGATTGCCAATCAAGATATGAATCCCAGAATATCTCCTCTTGCTTTGTAGAAATGGTTGACCAAATCTCTTTTGATATGGAAAGTAGATGGCTATTCGATCTATTTCCTTTCTTGACGCTCCAATTGATTCTCCTTCCATTCTTGATCTCTAATTGATAGACTTTCCTTCTACATGAGATTAGATGATGTGGCAAATAAGATGTGATTCGTTCTAAGTGCATCCAGTAACAGAACGTGTAACAGATAACTTAGGTGATCTGCTCCAGAACAGGTTCACTCTTTAAAGAGATGATTTGGTCAACCAAATCAAGTCCAATCTGGTTAAAAAATGATTTGGTACAGAACTTGCTCCAAGGAATGTTGACAATAGCTTGATCAAGTTTCTTATAATCAGATTGAGTGACATATGAATAGATCGTCTGCTTGCTCTAGGTGTGCTGATCTGCTTCTTCGAATGATAGCCTACCTGACCAAATGACTTCCTATAGGACTGAACACCGTAAAAGTATTTATGTCCTTTACAATATAAGTCATCAACTACCTGGTCTAACACTTGTTCTCTATCAAACTCACTTTATAGCATAGTGATCTGGTACATGTAGAATAAGTTGGATCTATCAAACAGAACATAAAATAATTCTAAGTGTGTTTCAAAAGAACATCATCAAAACTAATTTTTTTGAATGGTTCCCAACTATCTCTAATATATTTGGTTAAGTATTTCTAAATGTTTTCTAATAAAGAGCAACAGATTAAATCCACCATATTCCGCACACTACACTCTGTTGGATAACAAGATTACTCTTGATATCTGCTTAGCTTAATACACCAGAGAGACATTATCAAGACAAATCACTGGACTACCTGGTAGTGAACCTGGTCTGTCAAACTTAGCAATCTCCATTCGAGAAAGCTTAATCTCTCTAGCTAATTTGTCAAGTAAACTGAAAAGTTTGTATTTGGTGTATTCCCCACCCCTATACACCAAACCTTACTCTTTCGGGACCAACAAGTGGTATCAGAGCAGTGATTCTACTGCCCATTGTTTCTGTTCATAGGGTTAATACCTGCGTGGTCAACTTGAATAGATCTAGGAAAACCTATTTTCATTCACGTGCATTCTATCTGTCGTTATGGAATCTTCTGTTATTAGAGCTTGCGAAGAATTCTCTATCCAAAAGAGAATGGGGTTTCAGAATCAAGACTTGTCTTGAAGCTCATCACTGTCTGATGTGAAAATAATAGAAGAAGGTCCACTGGCAATCCATGAAGAAAAGACTCGCGTCACTGAAACTGGAGTTGTAAAAGAACAAGTTCTTAAAGATCCTTGAACATAAACTTTTGAAGAACGACGTGAAGCAAACCTGGATGATTTTGCCAAATGAATTATTTCCAGTACAGTTAAAGGAGTTCATCTGGCGAAAATCTAAGATTAAAGTATAAAGCCTGTCTTGAGTAGCACTCCATGTATTCTTTTGCAGGTGCCTTGATATGTATCTTAGCTCCTTTGATTCTTTGCACGAGCTCTTTCTCTACATAATTGTCCAGATATCTCTGGAAGTCTTCGTCCGCAGGCTGTTCTAAGTATGTAAGCTCCTTCAGAAAAAAAAGATTTAAGTATAAAGCCTGTCTTGAGTAGCTCCCATTTCTTCTGGTCTCCCTCTGCTACCCAAGGGTCTCTGGGTGTTTGCTTTTGTAGGACTAGGGCCATGCCTTGAAGGACTTCTTCTTCTTTTGTGCAGACTGTGCTGGTTGAACAGGTGTTGGCTGACCTAGTCTGGGTGGTGAGAAGGGCATCTGATAGGCCTTCTCCCTCTCTGCCTATTCTGCTTCCTTCTGTTCTTTTGCTGCTTTGACCTTGCAAAAGTTTGCCCTAAATACTGGGTCACATGCTTGATCTGCGCTCTGTGTGCTTTCATCATCTGTCACGGGCTTCTTGCCCTTATCTTGCTGTTGTTGTTGTTCTCCTGGTTCAAGAGTCGGATCTGGCCTGGGTGGCGTATACTGTCTTTGTTCTGGCTGTTGCTGTGCTGGCTCATTCCTTTCTCTGCCCTTATCTCCTCATTTACCTCCCTTATCACCTCCCTTATCAGACCTTCCTTCCCGCTTTTTGACATCATCAAATCCAGTAGTGATGAGTGTACGAAGGGAGTCGATCTCGTTCTTCATGTCCTTGAGTTTCTGCTCGGCATCTGCTTTGAAATTAAGAAGGAAGGTGATGTTCTGGTTTGAATCATCAAGCTTCTTCTCCGAACGACTATTCATAGTGGTTATGGTCTTGTCATAGGTGCTTTGGAGCTCTTCCACTGCAGTCAATTTGGTGTTCTGATGGTTATACTCTGTTGGTGTAGGATACAACACGTCATTCAAAGCCTTTTCTAGATTTTTCTTCAAAATTTCCAAACATCTCTCATTCTCAAATAATTCCATCTGTTTGTGAAGCTCTCTGGTAGCTACTTTAGTAACTTCGGCTGTTATGGATGCAGATCGTAGCTTAACAGCGTCATCAGTCAATTCCTTCTCCTTTTCAACAAGGTCGACAACTAGTTTGTGGATTCCCTTCACTAGTGCATCCACATTTTCTAACCTCTGGTCGACGTTCTCTTTAGTAGCATTTGTTGTGTCTCTATCATCATCCATCTTCTTGGTAAGCTCTTTTACCGAGTCTCTGATCTTTCTCCTTAGATCTTTGTCCATGTCATTGACATAACCCTTCTGATGGTCGTTGAAATCTGTCAGGACCTATGTTGCCCTCTCCTGTATCTCATTGTAGGTGGCGGCCAGATGATCTTGTACCCTCAATGTAATTAGATCATCTACTTGCATATTGGAGAATGATTTTTGCTTTCTCTCCAGAATATCCTCTAGATCGTAAAAGAAATGTGCTTCTTTAATATCTCTGCTGCGCTAGGAGTGTAGATCTCGTCTGTAGGCTCCCCTCCAAATTACTTGGCCAGCTGGCTCCTCCTCGACTGGGTCAAGAATAATTATTGCTCCCGAAAGAGCAAAGTTTGGTGTATGGGGGGGGGGGGGGAGGAATACACCAAATGCAAACTTTTTAGTTTACTTGACTTAACTTTAACAAACCAGATCAATAACCAGATCGATCTTGATCTATCCAGATAGATACTCTCTTGTGAATAACCCTTAGTAGATATCAAGAATGATCTTAATCTCTAACAGAGCGTTGTGTGCGGAATATGGTAGACTTAGTCTGTGCTCTTGTATAGAAAACCTTTTAAAAGTTTAATCAGATAGATTAACAGATTGATTAGGAAATGTAGTTTGAATGATTGTGCTGGTTAGCAGATAAACAATTGAAATTAAAATGCAGAATGTAAATAACACAGTTGTTTTTACGTGGTTCGGGAAACTCCCTACGTCCACGGTCTAATCCAAACTGGATTAGATATATACTACTAGGATACTCTCTTCTTTATACTCGCTGAGAACGAGCCACAAGTTTCAAGCACAATCTGGTTGAAACTTATGCACTAATAAAGGTCGTGTCCCTTTACACCTTACAAAAAACTACTGTAACTGGATTTCTTCACGTCAATCCACTAGAAAGCTACTAGCTAGTGTAGTTATCCTTCATTCTTCTCGATAAGATAGACTTGAATTGAGTTGGTGTGATTTCGATCACGAACGTCTTAGAACACTATCTGGTGTGTAGAAATCTTCTCAAGTAAAATGCTTTGATGAGTGAGTTGATTTCTGAGCAGAGTAACAGCTTGTTGATCGTAGATGATAGTATCCGTTCTCTTCCAGTCTTGGTTCCAAGCTTTTATAGGTGTAAAATTTGAAATTCTAACCGTTATGCTTGATTGGTTTGAATTGAAAGTGATTACCAATTAAGAGATATGAATCCCTGATTTATCTCTTCTTGCCTTTGGAAAGTTTGACCGAATCTTTAATAAATATGTAAAGCAAATCGTTGATAGATGCTTCTTTCCTTTTTCGCGTGTTGATTGATTCTCCTTCCAAATTTGATCTCTAATAGATATCCTTTCCATCTTCGTGAGATCTGCTGATGTGGCAAGTAGTCTTGGATTCATTTAAGTACATCTGGACATAATGTCAAATGACTAAAGTTGATCTGGAACCATTGGCCTGGTTGGTGGTATCCAGATTGGATTTGAACCACCCATTTCCAGCAGTGCAGCAAGGTGCAATTCGTCAGTAACCTTGTTAAACAAGGCTGGTGTAAGTCCCAAGGACATATCTATCTGATGCTGGTCCTTAGGAATTATGAACCTGGTGTTGAACTCCGTGGTATCCTCTCATACCTTCTGCTTGAAGAACTTTTCCACCATGAAACTAATCTTTTTGGAATGCCTCAGATTCCTTCGCACTTCCACCGATACACCATTTCCTCTGGTGTCTTTGGTGTATTTCACGAGCTTGGCTTCCTTGGCCAAAAGGTCAAACAAAATTCTACTCCAGTTGACCTTTAGATTAAGCACAACAGCAGTCAAGATCCTACATTTCTCAGGAGTTACCTGATCATAGGACTCGCTGTGAGTCAGAAAGATACGTTGAACGAACTCAAACACCAGCTTGTAGCCTAGTTGAAGTAGTGCTCTCTGGAACATTCTGCATGTGTAGGTCATGGGAATCACCATAACCAACTCCACAGCTTCCTGAAGCTGTTCTAAGGTGATTTCGTCTAGCGTTATTCCTTCATCCTTCAGTCTATAAGCTTGATTGATCATGGAAATGACATTCTAGGTAGTCTTGCTAGTCCTATCACCAATGGGCATCAACACATTGGCCTTATTTCCATCCTTCTCATCTTGCTATGTCAGATAGAATGTTGCAACTTGTTTCGCCAGGTATATATTTGGGTGAGAGGTGACGATATTATGAAATCTTACAAGATAGAGAAATATAACATCGAATAACATACAATCATCAGTTATACTTGCAACATATATTCTATATTACATGACTTTAAATATATATGATGGTTATCCAGATAGGAATATATATATATATATATAAATATATATATATATATATATATATATATACAAATCAAAAACAAAGCATAACACAAAAAATGAGTCAGAAACTGACTCTATAATAAATCACCAAAATAAGAACATTTGCAACAGGTTAAGGAATTGAAAAAAATTTGTAAACCTTTGCAGCGCTTAACCATGGGTTTCAAATACAGCAAATGATTCAGGAGAAAGAAATTTCTAAACCTCCGCGACATGTTGCAAAAATAAAGAGGTTTGAGGTGCCATTTGTTCAAAGAAGTTTGAGAAAACTTGCGGAAGGAAAGATTGAGAAATCTGGGAAGACTTAAGTGCTTAAGGAAGAGAAGTGCTCAATGAATCAAGAGTGTAAGGTGAACAGTTTAATGCATTTATGACACATATATATAAGAAAACAATCGACGAACAAGATTAAAACGATAAGAAATTGAAGGTCGAATGAAAATCTCCTTTTTTAGGTTTTCCCGCTTCAGCCTTCTTTTTGCCGCCTTGTGCCGCGTTTGATACACTTGCTGGATCCTAGGGTTGTAGGATGGAGTGTGTAAATCTTCATAACCACTGCAACTTTCCTTATTCTCTTTATGGTAAAGATTTCCTTGATCACAGTTCCCTAAATTGTATTAATCATCACAATTATGGAAGATTTAGCAAATCCATGTCAGAAAATAACTTTATAGGCTATAGTTAGGGCGGTAATTAGGTCAGAAAAATGATACAAATTTCTGAATTCCCCCTTGACTAAGTAATCGTTATTGGAAAAATTAACTTCCACGTGGCATGGATGTATCTCGTCACATTCTGACAAGTGTTAACAATAACAATCTGGTATTGTTTGCTTAACATCAGATGATTTCTGCTCCCATAGGGTACTGTCTTCTGCTACCACCTTGCATCATCTGTTTCTTGTGAGTGATTCTGGTTCTCGTTCTATTGATTATCAATCTGGTTGACAATCTGGTTCTCATAATCTTAACGATGATACAATGATCTGTTCTTCATAAACTATTGCAGCTAGTGTTCTGTTTTCCATCAATCTGTTAAACGATCTGGCTTCATTGATCTGATTCTTTCATCTAAATTTAGCAATCCTAGCTTTCCACATAGCATTTTGAATCTTTCTCCTGGCAATGCTTTTGTCAAAATATCAGCACATTGTACATCAGTATGTATCTTCTTAATCTGGACATGCTTCCTTTCAACGTGATCTCGAATAAAATGATGTCTCACATCCACATGCTTGCATGATGTATGGAGTACTGGATTCTGTGTTTTAGCAACGACACTTGAGCTGTCACAGAATATAGGTATCTCCTTGACATCAATCACATAGTCCTTGAGTTGCTGCTTCAACCAAAGTATCTGTGCACAACAACTTACAGCAACCATATATTCTGCTTCTATTGTTGATGTAGCAACAGTTGTTTGTTTCTTTGAGAACCAAGAAATCAACTTGTTCCCAAGAAATTGGCACGTTCCAGATGTGACTTTCTGTCTAGTTTGCATCAAGCATAATCCGAATCAGAATAGCCTGTTAACTCGAAGTTGTCCTCACATGGATACCATAATCCAATGTGTTTTGTTTCTTTGAGATATTTAAGTATCTTCTTGGCAGCTTCCATATGAGACTCCTTGGGGTTGGTTTGGTATCTAGCACATACTCCAACTGCAAAAGTAATGTCAGGTCGACTTGCAGTTAAGTATAATAGAGAGCCAATGATACCCTTATATTGAGTTATGTTTGTTGGTTTCCCTTCTGGGTCTGGATCTATCTTCCCATTGGTCTGCATTGGAATCTTGACAGGTTTGCTATCTTTGACTCCAAATTTGGTGATCAGATCATTGATATATTTTTCTTGATTAACAAAGATACCATCTGGTAACTGCTTCACCTGCAAACCTAGAAAGAAATTCATCTCGCCCATCATGGACATTTGTTATTTATTTTTCATTAGTTCAGCAAATATGATATCATCAACATATATCTGGACTAAAAGGATATGTTCTTTGACTTTGATTATGAATAATGTCTTGTCAATAGAACCTCTTCTGAATCCTGACTCCAACAAGAATATTGATAATGTCTCATACCACGCTCTGGGTGCTTGCTTTAATCCATAGACAGTTTTGGCTAATCTGTACACCTTCTGGTCTGGATTTTCTTCTTCAAAACTAGGGGGTTGTTCAACATACACTTCTTCTTCAAGTATACCATTCCAAAATACACTTTTGACATCCATCTGGTACACCTTGAATCTCTTGTATGCTGCATATGCTAGGAACAGTTTGATTGCTACCAATCTGGCAACTGGTGCGAATGTCTCATCGAAATCAATGCCTTCTTTTTGACTGTTTCCTTTTGCAACTAATCTGGCTTTGTTTCTGACAACCTCACCATTTTTATCTCGTTTGTTCTTGAACACCCATTTGACACCTATCACTCCTTGGTGTCTTGGTCTATCTACTAGATACCAGACTAGGTTTCTTTTGAACTCATTGAGTTCTTCTTGCATAGAAATAACCCAGTCTGCATCTTGTAGTGTTTCATAAGCATTAGATGGTTCAACACGAGATAAGTAGCAACTTAGTAATGCACTCTCTCCACGCATTCTTTTGGTCTTCACACGATCTGATGGGTTCCCAACAATCTGTTCTAGAGGATGATGTTCTTGTATCCATCTCCTTCTACTGGACATCTCTTCTTCTGATATCTCAGGTTCTGGTTCTTCTGTTGGTTCCTCAAATTCAGGGTGCACTATTGAAGATGCTTGGAAAGGGTTCTCCTCTTCTGGTTCCTCAACTTCAGTCTCTTGATTGTTGTTTCAGTTGTTAGTATCTCTGGACTCTTCAGGTTGATTTTGAAGGGATTCGGCTTAAACTACTTCCACTGGTTCATCAACATCTGGTGGAGTCGATCTTGTTTGGTCCAGATTGACATGATTTGTTCCCCCTTGCTGTGAACTGGTCTCAGCAGTCGGTTGAACATCAATCTCACCACCTTCTGTTGTATTCCATATGAAAATGTCTTCTAATAGAATTCCATTTGATCTCTTGGTATTGATCTGGTTGTGAACCTGATCATCACCTGCTTCTCTGTATTCAATAATAGTTTCATCAAATACAATATGAGGTGTTACTTCCATAATATGAGTTTTCTTATTGTAAACCCTATAAGCTCTACTAACATCAGAGTATCATAAAAATATTCTTGGGTCAACTTTACTATCAAAGATTTTCAATTGAGATTTCTCATTATTATGAATGTAACGAAAACAACCAAAAGTGCGAAAATACTGTATCTTGGGTTTTCTGTTGTTCCAGATCTCATATGGTGTTTTCCCATGTCTGAGAGTTATCACCGATATGTTTTGTGTATAATAGGCCGTGTAGATGGTTTCTGCCCAAAACTTCTTTGGTAATCTGGTTACATTCAACATTGTACGAGCTGTTTCTTTTACTGATATGTTTCGTCTCTCAACTACTCCATTCTGTTGAGGTGTTCTTGCAGTAGATGTTTGGTGAGTGATACCCATCTGGTTGGAATATTCCTCAATCTTCTAATTTAGAAACTCTGTTCCTCGATTTGTTCTGATTGATACAACAGAGGTTTCCTTTTGCTTGGTGATCCTGTTGAGGAAATTTGGCAACTTTTCCAGTGTTTCCTTCTTCTTGAACAAAAAGATGACCCAAGTGAATCTTGAGTAATCATTTATAATGACCAGAGTGTACTTTCTTCCATTTATAATGGCTTAACAAGTCCAAATAAGTCTAAATGTAGTAACTCTAAAACTCTGGAGGATGAATGAGTTGCTTTGCTGGAAAATGATGATCTGTTCTGCTTCCCAGATTGGCATGCTTCACAAATATGATCTTTGTCGTACACTTGGTTTGGTAATCCTTCGACTAGCTTATCTCTTGCAATCTTGTTGATTGACTTGAAATTGAGATGACTGTTGGTCCCGAAAGAGCAAGGTTTGGTGTATGGGGGGGGGGAATACACCAAATGCAAACTTTTCAGTTTACTTGATTAATTCAATCAGAGAGATGCAAGCTTTCTGAATTACAGATTGCTCAAGTTGATAGAACAGAATGATTTTCTAATCAATTAGATTCTATCCAGATAAAATCTCTCAAGTGAGTTATACAAAGCAGAAAGTAAGCGTGAACTTAATTTCCAACAATGTATTGTGTGTGTGCGGAATAATGGTGGACTTAGTCGGTGCTCTTGTTAAGAAAATCTTTTGAAGACTTAGCCAGATAGTTAGAAGATTGATTAAGAATGCAGGTTTGAATGAGCAAGATAGATAGAGAATAAAAACAACTGAATATAAATACAGAATTTAAATGACGCAGTTATTTTTACGTGGTTCGGGAAACCCCCTACGTCCACGGTCTAATCCAAACTGGATTAGATATCCACTACTAGGATACTCTTCTTATTTAACCTCGCTGAGAACGAGCCACAAGTTCCAAGTACAAACTAACTGAAACTTATGCACGAATAAGGGTCGTGTCCCTTTACAACTTACAGAAAACTACTGTAAATAGGTTATCTTCACGTCAATCCACTAGAAACTACTAGCTAGTAAAGATCTCCTTCTTCTCTCGATAAGACAGACTTGAATCGAGGTGTGATTGCGATCACGAACGGTTTGAAGTTTTGTCTGATAGAAAGCTTGAGAATTTTTCTACAGTATATCGTTAACGTCGTATATCTATATTTCAGACTTTGAAACTTCAAATATATATAGGCTCTGAATTTGAAATTCTAGCCGTTTGTTGATTGGCGTGATTTGATTTGTGGATTGCCAATCAATCATATCTCTTCTTTCCTTGTAGAGTCGTTGATTGAATCTTCTATGAATGGTAAGCAGATCATCTGTGATTACTTTCCTTCTGGGTGTCAATCGGTGATTCTCATTCCAATTCTTGATGAATTGATATCTTTGATATATTTGGTTCAGCTCCTTCTGTTCTGTTTTGAACCTTCTGGTTATGTCCTTTCTGGTTTAATGCCTTTCTGGTTGCACATTGGTTAGACATTCTCTGTTTGAAATGTCTTTCTGGTCGAATACTATTTAGACACTTTCTGTTTGAAGCTTTCTTCAACTTTCTGTTAAAAGTTGTCTTGTCCTACTTTCTGTCTGAGACTTCTTTCAGCCTTCTGTATGAGGCTTTCTGGTTCAACTATCTGTCTAAGACTTGCTGGTTCAACTTTCTGTTAAAGTTGACTTGCTTTAGCTTTCTGTCTGAGACTTCTTCCATCTTTCTAGTTGAACTGGCTTCGACTATCTGTTTTATAAAAATCAAAACAAATGATACAGAACATGAATAACATCAAGTGTGTTTTTATGAGAGCATCATCAAAACTTAGAATAAATGTGGGGTTCCCAACAATTTCCCCCTTTTTGATGATGTCAAAACCACACTTTGGCAGCGTAATCAAATTAGCATATATCATGTTCTGGAGAGATTAGCTTTTTGTTATTTAAGTTAAATAACAGTAAACAGCAATAAGATAAGAAGACCTCATATTCATAGATATATGAATTTCAGAGTACAAGGGTCAGCAGAAGTGAAAAAAGCAAAAGATAAGAGTTATCTATCTAAGAGAACCATCTCGCTGCACCGCCCTTCTTCATCTTTTCTCTCTGTGCATCAGAGATTAACTGAATACTCTCATATATCCCATCTCTCACCCTGGCATAGTTTGGATCGTGATTGTCGATCTTGTAGCCTTTGATTTTTGCCAGTTGATTGATGTAGTTCAGAATATACGTCTTGTCTGGAAGGTTACTGCCTGGTATAGTTGGGCAGACCATGTATTCCTTTTCTGGTGCTTTTAGCTGGATTTTGGCATCAGAAGCAGCTATTCTGATCCTCTGTATAAGCCCTTGGTCACTAAAATTCTCCAGATAGCGAATAAAATCTTCATCCGGTGTAGACTCTGAGTATGTAGGCTCCTTCAAAAAATATCTGTTTAAGATAAACCCCTGCTTCACTTTCTCCCAATCACTCTGATCTTCCTCTGGAACCCATGTATCTCTGGGTGTCTGTGTCTTGAAAGATAGGTTCCAGGAGAAGGGTTTCTTCTTTTTCTTCTTCGATTGAGTGGTTGATTGGGAAGACTGTTGCTGTGAGCATTCTGTAGATGAAGGCGAGGAGAAAGGAGTTTGAAAAGATTTTTCTTTGGCTTCCTGGGCAGCCAGCTTTCTCTCTCTCTCCGCCTGTTCTTTATAAAATTGCGTTCTGAACACTGGATCATAAGCTTGATCCATGCTCACACCAAACAGCAATAGTTCAGCTATCTGATCACCTTCGTCGATGGGTTTCTTTCCTTTGTCGCTGGGGATCTGAAGTTGAGATGCTGGTTGAGTAGGTTCTGTTCCAAGAAGTGTGGGGTCGGGTCTTGGAGGTGTGGTTGGTCTGGGTTGTGCTGTTCTGGGTTCTGTTGGTGTAACAGTTTCTGTTTCCACCCCTTCTGTTCCCAAGTCAATCTCTTCCCTTGCACCCTTGCTGCCTTTGCTGCCTGCTGAGATTTCCCCCTTTTTGACATCATCAAAGAGGGTATTGATGAGTGTACGCAGGGAGGTAATCTCCTCAGACATCTTTGCCATCTTCTCCTCAGCATCAGTTTTGAACCCGAGCAGAAAATTGACTGTCTGGTCAGTGGCATGGAGTTTGTGCTCGAGTCTGCTGTTCATGATTGACAGAGTCTTGTCATAGGTTTCTTGCAGCTCTTCCAAGGCGGTGATGCGAGTGTCTTGCTGCTCGTGCTCTGCAGGGTTGGGATAGAGAAGGTCATTTAAGACATCGACCTGGTGTTTCCGCATCAGCTCCACAAATTTTTCATTTTCAAAATGAGCAAGTTGGGAGTGGATGGACAGGTCAGTGTCTTCCTTCAATTTAGCAGCAAGTTGAAGTCCCTTCTTCTCGACAGCTGCACCAATGGTTTCATCCTGCTTTGCCAAAAGAGCAGCAAGAAGATCAGTCGCCTTCTGGTGTTTCTCTTCGAGGCTGTCTAGGCGAAGAATGATCTTGTTTTGTTCTGCCTCGTTCTGTAGGCAATCATCGTCGATTTTCTTGTCTAGATCCTTCTAGACTTTCTTGAGCTTCCGTCTAATGTCAGAATCCATGTCATTTACGTAATCCTTCTGGTGTTGATTGAAATCAGAGAGTATCTGCGTTGCCTTCTCTTGAAGAGAGTTACAGATATCCGTCATCTGATCCTCAACGCGAAGGGTGATCAGGTTGTCCAGCTGGTAGTTGTTGAATGTATTGGTTTCTCTTTCCAGAATTTCTTCCATTGTGTAGTAGGTGACATGCTTCTTCAGCGTCTGTGCTGCTCCTTGAGTGTATATCTCATTTGTGGGTTCACCACCAATGTTCTGGCCCACTGGCTCATCATCCTCTGGATCAAGATTGATTACTGGAGCTGTCTTTGCAGGCTGCGCTGCAGGCTGTTCTGGTGGAGGTGATTGGTCTGTTGCTGCAGGTTCTTGTATCTGAATATCTGGATGTTGTGTTCCCAGATCAATCTTCAAATTTTCTGCCTCACCTTGCATGAGCCCAGAAATGAGTTGTTTGTATTCAGTTCTAACTTCTTGAACGGTGGCGACCTGAAGCAGACTGAGTAATGTTGCTTCTTCTTTCTTCAGCTCGTCTATTGACTTAATCTGGAGCAATGCATCAAAGATATAATATTCGCTGTCCTTGACCAGCAAGTAAAATTTTACGCGAGTTGCTGCTCCTAAACTTTCTGGGAGCAAGTTAATTCCAGGGAATTCTTGAAGCACAGAGTGTTTGGCTTCATTCTCCAGCAAGTTGATAACACTTTCTGCTTGCTGTTTCCGTTCTTCGGCTTCATCAGCAGATGATCCTTCCTCATCATCCTCGCTAATTCTCTCCATTCTGTCTGGTGAGGGTGTAGCTGTTCTTGCAGGAGAAACATCTTTTTCTGGATGTGGGATATGACTTGTCTCTGGTTCCACATCACCTGCTGGGCTTTCTGTTTGTTCTGGTGGTGCCTGCGGTGTTTCTTCTTCATGTTCTGGTGGTGTGTGTTCTGGCATATCAGATTGTTCTACTGTATCTGCTGATGGAGGAGGGGGCTCTTGTACTTTCTGTAGACGGCGTTTCTTTTGTTTGGGCTGCGATGCCGATGTTTCTGTTTCAACAGAGCTACCACGTTTGCGCGTTGACTTTTCTGTTACCACTTTTGCTTTGGTACCTTTCTCCTTCTTCTTCTCAGCACCTTTAGTAGGTGGTACCCATGTAGGGTTAGAACTACCCACTTCCAGTGCGGCAGCACGATGCACCTCATCAGGTATTTTGTTGAAAAATTGTGGTGCTAGTCCCAAAGACATCTCCAATTGATGTTGATCTTTGGGTATGGAAAGATTAGTGTTGAATTCCACTGCATCATCCCAGACTTTCTGCTTGAAGAATCTTTCCACCATCAAACTGATCTTGGTGGAATGTCGTAGATTTCTTCTAACTTCCACCGAAGTTCCTCTGCCTCTGTTATCCTTGGTATAAGTCACCAGCTTTGCTTCTTTAGCCATCAATTCGAATAAGATTCTGCTCCAGTTGACACGAAGGTTGAGTACAAGAGCCGTGAGAATTCTGAATTTCTCCGGAGTCACTTGATCATATGACCCACTATGATTCAGGAATATCCTCTGAATCATCTCGAGCAACAGCTTGAATCCTGGTTGAAGTAGGGATCGTTGAAACATTCTGCCAGTATATTTTATCGGTATCACCATCACTAATTCCACTGCTTCTTGCAGTTGTGCAGGAGTAATCTCTTCCAAGGATAGACCTTCGTCCTTCAACCTATATGCTTGGTTGATCATTTCAATTACGTTGTATGGGGTTTTGCTTGTTCTATCACCAATCGGCTTCAGCACGTTTGCCTCAAATCTATGCTTGTCATTCTGCCAAGTTAGATAAAATGTGGCGACTTGTTTTGCCAAATACATATTCGGATGTGAAGTAACAATGTTGCAGAACCCTATCATCATAAGAACATTCAACACAAATGTATATATATTCATTAGTTTATATGAACACATATGAATATTCTCACATGAACAGTAACTCAGAGAAGAGAGCATATTTTGATAGTCTATGAGACACGTAAATCAATACATGTAGTAAAATTGCAGATAAAAGAACAAGTATGATAAGCTTAGAACCTTTGCAGCGTGTGACCATGGCAAAGATTTCTTCAAGTTTTTGAAATCCATGGGTGTCAAGAACAGCATATGGTTCAGGCGAAAGAAACTTCTGAACCTCGGCAACGTGTTGGAGAAATAAAGAAATTTGTGGTGCCATGATCAAATCGCAAAATGTTTGAAAAGAGATTTGCAGAAATTTTGGGAAATTCTTAAGTGCTTAGAGAGAGTAGTGCTCAGTGCAATGAAAGTGAAAGTGAACAGTTTAATAAGAGATATCACATATATATAACAAAGATAATCAAGCGATAATTAAAGCTGTAAGTAATTTGAAGGGTTGGATAATTTTCTTCCTTTTTAGATTTTCCCGCTTCAGTGATTTGTTTTGCCGCCTTTGGTAGCGTGTGATATACGCGCTAGATCCTAGGGTTGTAGGCGAGCGTGTGCGTATCTTCCTTTCTAATGCAACTTTCCTTTTTCCTTTTCTTGCAGGGATTTCCTCGATCCCAGTTCCCAAAGATGTGCTAATCATGACGAAAAAATAGAAGATTTAGTAAATCTAGGAAAAGAAATAGACTGTAATCTCGTAGATTGATTATGGGAAGTGACGTCTTTTATCTCGGTTGCTTCAATTTCTTCGAAAAGTTCCCCCTTGACTTAGTAAGTAAGAAATAATTTCCACGTGATACTCTAATTTGAGTAATTAATGACACGTGAAATTATTATTTCCTTCTTGACACTCTGTAAATCTTGAAAGCCTTCTGTTGTTAACGTTCTGGTAGCTTTCTGTTGTTAACGTTCTGGTAGCTTTCTGTTGTTAACGTTCTGGTAACCTATCATCCAGACTTAGTAATCCAAGCTTTCCACATAGCATCTTAAATCGTTCTTCTGGTAGAGCTTTTGTCAGTATATCAGCACGTTGGATATCTGTATGGATCTTCTCGATCTGGATGTGCTTTCGCTCCACATGATCTCTAATAAAATGATGTCTCACATCTCCTTCACTTCAATCTCGTAATCTCTTAGTTGCTGTTTCAACCATAGGATTTGTGCACAACAGCTTCCAGCAGCCATATATTCTGCTTCTGTGGTTGATGTAGCAACAGATGTCTGTTTCTTTGAAAACCACGATATCAACTTGTTTCCAAGAAATTGACACGTTCCAGAAGTAGATTTTCTGTCCAGCTTGCATCCTGCATAGTCTGAGTCAGAATAGCCTGTAAGTTCAAAGTTATCATCTTGTGGATACCAGAGACCAATGTGAGCTGTCCCTTTAAGATATCTGAGTATCTTTTTGGCAGCTTCCATATGTGATTCTTTAGGATTGGCTTGGTATCTGGCGCATGCTCCAACTGCATAGGTGATATCTGGACGACTTGCAGTTAGATATAACAGAGAGCCAATAATTCCTCTATATTGTGTAATATTTGCTGGTTTCCCTTCTGGATCTGGATCTATCTTCCCATTGGATTGCATTGGTATTTTAACTGTTTTGCTGTCTTTCATCCCAAACTTGACTAGCAGATCGTTGATGTATTTTGCTTGATTAACAAAGATACCATCTGGTAGTTGCTTTACCTGCAGACCTAAAAAGAAATTCATCTCACCCATCATGGACATTTGGTATTTGTTCTTCATTAGTTCTGCAAATTTGTCACACAGATAGGGAGATTGTGATCCAAAGATTATGTCATCGACATATATCTGGACCAACAGAATGTGTTCCTTGACTTTGATGACGAATAGTGTCTTGTCAACAGAACCTCTTCTGAAGCCTGATTCCAGTAGGAATGTTGATAATGTTTCATACCACGCTCTGGGTGCCTGTTTCAAACCATAGACAGCTTTAGCTAGTCTATATACTCTCTGGTCAGGATTCTCTTCTTCAAAACCAGGTGGTTGCTCAACATACACTTCTTCTTCAAGTATGCCATTTAGGAATGCACTTTTAACATCCATCTGGTATACTTTAAATCTTTTGTATGCAGCATATGCTAAAAATAGCCTAATTGCTTCCAATCTGGCCACTGGTGCAAAGGTCTCATCAAAATCTATACCTTCCTGTTGATTGTATCCCTTTGCAACAAGTCTAGCCTTATTTCTGACTACTTCTCCATTTTCGTCTCGTTTGTTCTTGAATACCCATTTGACACCTATCACTCCCTGATGTTTTGGTCTATCTACCAGATACCAGACTTGGTTTCTTTTGAACTCATTGAGTTCTTCTTGCATAGCAATAACCCAGTCTGCATCTTTGAGTGCTTCATAAGTGTCAGAAGGTTCAACACGTGATAGATAACAACTGAGAAGTGCACTTTCTCCATGCATCCTTCTGGTTCTTACTCTATCACTTGGGTTCCCAACAATCAGTTCAGGAGGATGATTGTCCTGTATCCATCTCCTCCTACTAGTCATTTCTTCTTCTGATATTTCAGGTTCTGGTTCAATTGTTGGGTCCTCAAATTCTGGATGAGATGTTTGAAAAGGATTGTCCACTTCTGGTTCTTCAATTTCTTGATTATTGTTCCAACCATTTGTATCTCTTGATTCTTCTGGTTGATCGTGATTTTGTTCATTGTTATTTCCTTCTTCTGGTTGACTACCTTCTGGTTGAGTTCTTGATCTGTCAAGGTCCAGGATGATGTGTTCTGTTCCCCCTTGCTGTGAGCTTATTGCTTCAGCATTAGATAGAACATCAATATCATTATCATCTGTTGTATTCCAGATTAGAATATCTTCTAGTAGAATTCCTTCTGTTCTCTTTTCCTTGTTCTGGTCTTGTATATGATCATCACTCAACTCTCTGTCGATGACAAAGAATTCATCAAAGACAATATGAGGTGTTACCTCCACAATATGAGTCTTCTTGTTGTAAACCCTATAAGCTTTACTAACATCAGAATATCCTAAGAATATTCCAGGGTCAGCTTTACTATCAAAGGTTTTCAACTGTGATTTTCCATTATTATGGATGTAACATAAGCATCCAAAAGTACGGAAGTAATGTATCCTGGGCTTTCTGTTGTTCCAGATTTCGTATGGTGTCTTCTCATGTCTGATGGTAACTACAGCTCTATTCTGTGTATAGCAGGCTGTAGAAATCGCTTCTGCCCAAAATTTCTTAGGTAATCTGGTTGCATTAAGCATAGTGCGAGCTGCTTCTTTTAATGATCTGTTTCTTCTTTCAACTACACCATTTTGTTGAGGTGTTCTGGCTGCAGAAGTCTGATGTGTGATTCCCATCTGGTTGCAGTAATCCTCAATTTTCTGGTTTAGGAATTCTGTACCACGATCTGTTCTGATGGTAGTAACAGGGACTTCCTTTTTCTTGGTAATTTTGTTGAGGAAGTTTGGCAGCTTTTCCAATGTTTCTTTCTTCTTATATAAGAATATTACCCATGTGAATCTTGAATAATCATCAATGATGACCAGAGTATATTTTCTACCATTTATACTTAATGGCTTAACTGGACCAAATAAGTCTAAATGCAGTAACTCTAAGATTCTGGTGGAGGACTGAGCAGATTTGCTAGAAAATGATGATCTGGTCTGTTTTCCAGCTTGACATGCTTCACAGATGTGATTCTTGTCATATATTTGGTCTGGTAGTCCTTCAACTAGTTTCTCTCGTGCAATCTTATTGATTGACTTGAAATTGAGATGACTTAGTCGTTTATGCCAAAGCCAACTAGTTTCTGATACTGTCTTAGTGACCAGACATGTCTCAATCTGGTTGTCCCATTGCACAATATATAACCTATCCTGCAATTTTCCGGTAAGGAGTATCTCATCTCCTTCCTTGCTTTTCACGAAACAATTGTTAGCATTAAAAACAATCTGATTACCATTAGCACAGAACTGACTTACAGAAAACAGATTGTGGCTAAGACCCTCAACGTATGATACATTTGTGATGGTGGTCTTGCCAACTATTATGTTTCCATAACCTCTGGTGTATCCTTTTGAATTACATCCAAAAGTGACCTGAGGACCTGGTTTCTCTATATAGTCTGACAGTAGGTTCTTGTTACATGTCATGTGCTTCGAACAGCCACTATCTATTATCCATATTGTTCCTTTTGCTATCTTGTATCTTCTTGCAGTCTTCTGATCCTGTAATTAAATACACTTAGCTACCCTTCAATATTTGGGTGCTTGGTTATCAGCAAATGTTCCCTTCCGAATCCAGAACATTTTTGGGTTAGGTACAACAACATAGCAAGTAATAACATTTCCATCATTATCAACTTTTGACACAGAATGAAATATAGATGGATGATATCTTTCTATCCCATCATTCTTCAATTCTTTACTAGTGGGTACTGTCCTGTTGACATTCCTGTTAGGCAATGTCCTGTTGACATTTTTTTCGTGAGCCCTTTTTGTTTCTGTGTACCCTGCTGTTTGTTCCTTTATCTGATGGTACTGTCTGTTGCCAGTTTGTTTTACCATCATCTTCTGAGGTTGTTCTTTCTTATTTCTAGGATTTATCACTTGATCTGGTATCTGTTTCCTTTCTGGTACGAATTTTATGGTACTCGAGGATTTCTCTGAATGACCTGGATATCCTATTCCAGATGTACCCTTTTGCTGCATGTTAATTAGCAGTTTAGCACGTTCATCACTCTTGTAGATCATTTCTTTTCCTTTCTTGATCTTTTCCTCAGCTACATTGTTTCTTGTGATAAGATCTTTCACTTTTGAGTTTAGTGAATGAATCTCACTGTCCTTTTCTTTGATCTGTTCTTCCAGAACGTTGATGTTAGCAACAAATTTAGTGTTTGCTTTACTCAATACCTCTTCAGTTTTCTTCAATCTGTCATTTTCTTCAACAACTTCTCTGAAAAGTCTCTTGATACTCGAGTAGCTCTTGAACATCTCATTAACTTCATCCCAAGAGTATTCATCTTGATCTTTTATTTCCTGTTCCAGGTTAATATCATTTGAAGAATCAGAATTGCAAGAGTTTACCTCTACATCGTCCAGACCGTTGTCTAGTCCTACATAGCATTCATCCCAATCTTCTTCTTCATTGGCAAAGAATGCTTCATCATCTTCTGATGAACTATCTGACAGATGACTTGAACTAGAGTCTTCTTCTTCTTCTTCTTCTGCTATCATGGCTTTACGTTGAGCTTTTAATTTTCTGTCTCTTTTAGCTCGTAGTTCTTCTCTTTGAATTTTAGATAAGTCTGGGCAATCTGTTTTGAAATGACCTGTTCTCCCACAACCATAACAAGTATAGTCAGTAGGATTAGTGATTTTACTATTACCTCTACTTTCTGTTTTGTCATCAGATCGTTCTGCTTCTTTGTTCTTCTGGTATCTACTTTTGTTGTCTTTGTAGAACCTACGATACTTTCTTGATCTGACTTCCATCTTGTCCATTCTCTTTGCAATCATTGAGAATTCTTTGAGTAACTTATCATATCCACCTTCTGCTGGTGTAGCAGATGATGCTGATTCATCTGCTTTGCACTTCGCCTTGAAGGCAGTCTCTTTCTCCTTCTTTGTGCTATTCTCACTCTTCTTGCTGGAGGAGTAATCTGATCCGTGAATCCTTCTGATGTCACATTCATGAACAGCTAGATGATCAAAGAGTGCTTCTACAGATAGATCATTAAAATCAGCACGTAGAGGTTGCATAGCTGAATAAATTTCCCAGCTTGGCGGTAGAGCTCTCAGAATCTTGAGATTCTTTTCTCTCTGTGTGTACTTATTCTTTTTGAAGGCAGAGACTTCAAGCAGTACTTCAATGAACCTGTTCTTCATCTGCTCGATGGTTTCTCCAGTTTTCATTTTGAATTCATCAAACTTGTTACATGCTAGAGACAACTTGTTCTCAATCATCGCTTCAGAACCTAGACTGAGATCCCTTAGGGCTTCCCACATTTCTTTGGCTGTATCAAGATCTTGGATCTTAGCCAGATGGACTCCTTTTACAGTATTGGAAATAACTCCTTTAGCAAAATCATCTAGATTTGCTTCTCTTCTTTCTTCTGAGGTGTACTTTCTGGGATCTTTCAGTACAGTTTCTTTAACTGCTCCTTTCTCAATAATACGAGTAGTTTCTTTAGTAATGGCTAGAGGTCCTTCCTCAATTACTTTCCACATCAAGCAGTGATGAGCTTTGAGACACATCTTGATTCTGAAACTCCATTCTCTATAACCTTGGATGGAGAATTCTTCGCATGCCCTGATAACAGATGACTCCATAACAGATAGTATGCAGATGATGAAAAGATTTTCTAGATCTATTCAAGTTGACCACGCAGGTATTAACCTTGTGAAAATAAAACAATGGTCGTATGAACCACTGCTCTGATACCACTTGTTGGTCCCGAAAGAGCAAGGTTTGGTGTATGGGGGGGGGGGGGAATACACCAAATGCAAACTTTTCAGTTTACTTGATTAATTCAATCAGAGAGATGCAAGCTTTCTGAATTACAGATTGCTCAAGTTGATAGAACAAAATGATTTTCTAATCAATTAGATTCTATCCAGATAAAATCTCTCAAGTGAGTTATACAAAGCAGAAAGTAAGCGTGAACTTAATTTCCAACAATGTACTGTGTGTGTGCGGAATAATGGTGGACTTAGTCGGTGCTCTTGTTAAGAAAATCTTTTGAAGACTTAGCCAGATAGTTAGAAGATTGATTAAGAATGCAGGTTTGAATGAGCAAGATAGATAGAGAATAAAAACAACTGAATATAAATACATAATTTAAATGACGCAGTTATTTTTACGTGGTTCGGGAAACCCCCTACGTCCACGGTCTAATCCAAACTGGATTAGATATCCACTACTAGGATACTCTTCTTATTTAACCTCGCTGAGAACGAGCCACAAGTTCCAAGTACAAACTAACTGAAACTTATGCACGAATAAGGGTCGTGTCCCTTTACAACTTACAGAAAACTACTGTAAACAGGTTATCTTCACGTCAATCCACTAGAAACTACTAGCTAGTAAAGATCTCCTTCTTCTCTCGATAAGACAGACTTGAATCGAGGTGTGATTGCGATCACGAACGGTTTGAAGTTTTGTCTGATAGAAAGCTTGAGAATTTTTCTGCAGTATATCGTTAACGTCGTATATCTATATTTCAGACTTTGAAACTTCAAATATATATAGGCTCTGAATTTGAAATTCTAGCCGTTTGTTGATTGGCGTGATTTGATTTGTGGATTGCCAATCAATCATATCTCTTCTTTCCTTGTAGAGTCGTTGATTGAATCTTCTATGAATGGTAAGCAGATCATCTGTGATTACTTTCCTTCTGGGTGTCAATCGGTGATTCTCATTCCAATTCTTGATGAATTGATATCTTTGATATATTTGGTTCAGCTCCTTCTATTCTGTTTTGAACCTTCTGGTTATGTCCTTTCTGGTTTAATGCCTTTCTGGTTGCACATTGGTTAGACATTCTCTGTTTGAAATGTCTTTCTAGTCGAATACTATTTAGACACTTTCTGTTTGAAGCTTTCTTCAACTTTCTGTTAAAAGTTGTCTTGTCCTACTTTCTGTCTGAGACTTCTTTCAGCCTTCTGTATGAGGCTTTCTGGTTCAACTGTCTGTCTAAGACTTGCTGGTTCAACTTTCTGTTAAAGTTTACTTGCTTTAGCTTTCTGTTTGAGACTTCTTCCATCTTTCTAGTTGAACTGGCTTCGACTATCTATTTTATAAAAATCAAAACAAATGATACAGAACATGAATAACATCAAGTGTGTTTTTATGAGAGCATCATCAAAACTTAGAATAAATGTGGGGTTCCCAACAATGACTTAGTCGCTTGTGCCACAACCAGCTTGTCCCAAAGATTGTCTTGGTAATTAGACATGTCTCGATCTGGTTAGTCCACTGCACAAAATATCATTTGTCCTGTAATTTTCCGGTAAGAAGAGTTTCATCTCCTTCCTTATTTTTCACAAAACAGTTGTTAGCATAAAAAACAATCTGATTTCCATTAGCACAAAATTGGCTAACTGATAACAGATTATGACTAAGACCCTCAACATAGGATACATTGGTGATGGTGGTCTTACCAATCTTGATATTACCATATCCTCTGGTGTACCCCTTTGAGTTACATCCAAAGGTTACCTATGGTCCTTCTCTTTCCATATAATATGATAGAGAGTTCTTGTCACATGTCATGTGTTTTGAACATCCACTATCGATAATCCAGATTGTTCCCTTTGCTACTTTACTTCTTCTTGCAGTTCTTTGATCCTGCAATTATGAAGCTTTAGCTACCCTTTCAACGAGTGAGTGCTTGGTTAGTAGCAAATGTTCCTTTTGGAACCTAGATTAACTTAGTGTTAGGAACACATATGTAACAAGTAATCGTTCTTCCAGCATCATCTGTTCTTGATATAGCTTTGTATTCAGATGGATGATTTCTCTCAATATTATCCCAGTTGATCTTCTTCTTATTGGTAGATGATGTTTTAGTAGATGCCTTCTGCTTCTCATCTTTATTTTTCTTAACATAGTGAGCAGGTTGACCCTTCTTCTGATAGTACTTCTTGTCTCCTATTTCCTTCATCATCATCTTCTGGGGTTGATTCTTCTCATTCTTTAGATCTTTGACTTGATCTGGTATGTTCTTCCTTTCAGCTACGAACTTGGTCTCACTAGATTTTCCAGTATATCCAAGTCCAGTTGTTCCTCTTCTTTGCATGTCAATGATCATACCAGCTCGTTCTTGGCTTTTGTTGATCTTGCTCATGTTTTCCATGGTCTTCTTCAATTTTTCTTCAAATACATCCTTTCTGTTGATCACGTCATTCACTTTAGAATTGAGTGAATATATCTCTGCATCTTTCGTCTTGATCTGTTCTCCAAGACCACTTATTTGAGTAGAGAACTTGGTGTTTGCTTCACTCAAGAACTTTACTATTTCATTCAGCTTGTATGATCATTGACATGTTCTCTTTTATGATTTTAGAAAATAAGTTCTTTATGCTTGTGTAGCTCTTGAACATCTCATTGATTTCATCCGATAAGACTTCTAGTTCATCTTCATTTCCTAAATCATATACATGTTTATTTGAAGACATAGAGACATGAGAGTTTACCTCGATCTGGTGGAGTCCATTTTCTAATCCCATGTAGCATTCATCCCAGTCATCCTCTGTGTCTTGTGCAAAGAATGTCTCATCATTTTCTGAAGAACTATCAGATAGATGACTCGAGCTGCTGGAATCTTCTTCTGCCAGCATTGCTTTGTGTTGAACTTTAAGCTTTCAATCTCTCTTAGCTCTTAGTTCTTCTCTTTGACTGTTAGATAAATCAACACAATCTGTCTTGAAATGACATGTTCTGCCACAACCATAGCATGTATAGTCAGTAGAGTTAAAGGTTTTACCATTACTCTTTGTATCTATTTTGTTATCAGATCGTTCTGGTTCTCTGTGCTTCTGATATCTACTTTTGTTATCTTTGTAGAATCTACGATATTTTCTCAATCTGACTTCCATCTTGTCCATTCTCTTGGCAATCATTGCAAATTCCTTGAGCAGTTTATCATAATCTCCTTCTTTTGATGCAGTAGGTACAATTGGTTCATCTGCTACGCACTTCGCTTTGAAGGCAATTTCTTTTTCTTTCTTCAAATTACTTTCATTCTTCTTGCTTGAAGAGTGATCTGGTCCATGAATCCTTCTGATGTCACATTCGTGTACAGTCAGATGGTCAAATAGTGCTTCAACAGACAGATCGTTGATATCAGCACGTAGTGGTTGCATTGCAGAGTATATCTCACATCTTAGTGGCAATGCTCTGAGAATTTTGAGATTCTTCTCTCTGTGTGTGTACTTGTTCTTGTTGAAAGCAGAGACCTTAAGTAACACCTCGATGAATCTATTTTTCATCTGCTTAATGGTTTCACCAGGCTTCATCTTGAATTCATCGAACTTGTTGCATGCCAGGAATAGCTTGTTCTCTATCATAGCTTCAGAACCTAAGCTGAGTTCTCGCAGTGCTTCCCACATCTCTTTGGCTGTATCCAAATCTTGGATCTTGGCCAGATGGACTCCTTTAACAGTGCTGGAGATAATTCCTTTGGCAAAGTCATCTAGATTTGCTTCACACCGTTCTTCTGAAGTATACGTTGTGGGATCTTTGAGCAAGATCTCATTGACTGCACCAGTTTCTGTAATGCGAATCTTCTCTTCTTGAATCACTAGTGGTCCTTCCTCTATTACTTTTCACATCAGACAGTGATGAGCTTTTAGACACATCTTTATTCTGAAACTCCACTCTCTATATCCTTGGATGGAGAATTCTTCACAAGCCCTAATAACAGAAGATTCCATAACAACAGATAAGATGTGAGTGAATGAAAAATAGTTTTCTTAGATCTATTCAAGTTGACCACGCAGGTTTCAACCTTGTGAAACAGAAACAATGGTTTTATGAACCACTGCTCTTATAGTGTATGGGGGGGGGGGAGAATACACTAAATGCAAACTTTTCAATTTACTTAGAAAGTTTAAGCTTTCTAAACGAAGATTGCTTAACTTTAATAAACCAGATCGATCTTAATCTGTCTAGGCAGATACTCTCTTGTGAATAACACTTAGCAGATATCAAGAGTGATCTTGATCTCTAACAGTGCGTTGTGTGCGGAAAATGGTGGACTTAGAAAACCTTTGCAAAACTTAGTTTAAGCTTTCTAAAGTACTGTGACTGGATAACACTAAGCAGATATCAAGACCCTTATGCACGAATAAGGGTCGTGTCCCTTTACAACTTATAGAAAACTACTATGACTGGATCTCTTCACGTTAATCCACTAGAAAACTACTAGCTTGCGAAGATCTCCTCCTTCTTCTCGATAAGACATACTTGAATCGAGTTGGTGTGATTTCGATCACGAACGGCTTAGAACACGATCCGGTGCGTAGAAATCTTCTTGAGTGAGTTGATTTCTGAGCAGAGTAACAACTTGTTGATCGTTGATAATAGTCTTGTACTCTTCCAGTCTTGGTTCCAAACTTTTATAGGTGTAGAATTTGAAATTCTAATCGTTGGGCTTGATTGGCTTGAAGTAAATGTAATTACCAATCAAGAGATGTGAATCCCTGATTTATCTCTTCTTGCCTTTGGGAAGTTTGACCGAATCTTCAGTAAATATGGAAAGCAGATCGTTGATAGATGCTTCTTTCCTTCTTCGCATGTTGATTGATTTTCCTTCCAAATTTTGATCTCCAAAGGATAATCTTTCCTTCTCCATAAGATCTGATGATGTGGCAAGTAGTTTGGGACTCTCATCAGTTAATCTGGTCAAACAAGCGAGTACCAGCTAACTGGATCTGATCTGGTATCATCTGGTTCAACTTAAACAAACGTTATGGTCACACCAGATTGATATCGATTTGGTCAACTGTCGATCTGGTCTTTAAGAAATATGCTCCAAAGCATGACATAATCTTCTTTGAATGATTTGATAAAAACAGATTGAGTGACCATATGATAGATCATCTATTTGCTGGTAGCCTGCTGTTGATCTGGTCCACGATCAAAAAGAGAAAAACAAAATGACTTATATAGGATGAAATCCTTTACATATCAATTCATTTTCTAATTATGGACTAAGATCGTATTCTCTATCAGATTTACTTTATATGATAGTGATCTGGTACATGTAGAACAGATTAAGACCTAGCAAGACAGAATGAACTCTAAGTGTGTTTCGAGAGAACATCATCAAAACTTAAATATTGTGGGGTTCCCAACAGCAGATAGTATGCTCGTGAATGCAAATAGGTTTTTCTAGATCTATTCAAGTTGACCACGCAGGTTTCAACCTTGTAAAACAGAAAAAATGGTCTTTTGAACCACTGCTCTGATAAATAGATTAATAGATAGATTAAATCAAAGCAAGTTTGAATGTAAGTGCAGTGTTAGCAGATAAACAACTGGAAATATAGAATGCGTAAAGTAAAGAACACAATTGTTTTTACGTGATTCGGGAAACCCCCTACGTCCACAGTCCAATCAAAATTAGATTGGATATCCACTACTTAGGATACTCTCTTCTTTATACTCGCTGAGAACATGCCACAAGTTTCAGTCAAAGCTAGAAAGAAACTTGTGCACAGATAAGGGTCGTGTTCCTACAACTTGCAGATAAGTTTCCTACATAGTACATTCATGTTAATCCACTAGAAAACTACTAGTTAGAGAAGATAACTTCCTTCTTCTTCTCGATAAGATAGACTTGAGTTGAGTTTGGCGTGATTTCGATCACGAATGGCTTAGAACAAATTGTAGAATGTTAAATCTTCTCGTTGAATGCTTTGATGGTTGAGTAGATTTCTTAACTGAGAATCGGCTTGAAAGTTTGCGCGTAGAATCGTTATTGCATCAGTACACTTCTAGATATTGTTCCAAGCTTTTATAGGTGTAGAGTTTTGAAATACTAACAGTTGAGCTTGATTGGCTTGAAATAAATGTTGATAGCCAATCAAAGATGTAAATCCCTAATTTGATCCTCTTGCCTTGTAGGAATGTTTGACTGCATCTCTTGATTTTGGAAAGCGGATTGATTGATCCTCATCTTCTTTTGTGGAGCAAATTGATAGTAGCTATTCCATTGCTTAGGAGAAGTTTGTTGTTGAGCATGAACAAGTGGTCTTTGTGATTGTTGGGAACCCCTCACAAAATTTAGTTTTGATGATGTTCTTTCGAAACACACTTATATTTATTTTATGCCTTGCTTGCTAGACCACCAGCCTGCTCAAAATGTAAACAGGAAGATCACTATGTCGAAGCGAATCTGATAGAGAGCAAGCTTGTTTTTCTTTAGACCTCGTTAGCTAATGACTACAATGTAAAATACTTAAAATACTTTTAAGTATTATGTCCTATATGAAGCCATCTGGTTAGATAGTCTTCTGGAAAATTTCGAAGCAAACCAGCTCACCTGAAGCAAGCAGACAAACTGATAAAGGTCACTCAACTTGGACCAAACCTGATTTCACCCAGTTGTTGACACCATCTTTTGGAGCAATCTTGGACTAGATCATCTCGCTGGCAGTGGACCTGACCTGGTTGACCAGACCAACTAGGAAGAGTAAACTTGTCCCTTACAGATCACTTAGACGGAAACTTGGTAAAACCTCAGATATACAATGAGTCATCTGATGGTTTACCTAGTAATCTGATATTTCTCTAAGTCATCTAGTATACAATGCGTCCCCTGATGTACTTAGAGAGAATCTCATCCTTTATGCCACGTCACCAGATTCTTTTATAGAAGGAAAGAGAATCAATCAGAGATCAAGAAGGAAGGTGAATCAATCGAAGCTTAAAGAAAGGAAAGAGATCAATAAACTATCTGCTTTCCATAATCAGAGAGATTCAATCAACCATTCCTACAAGGCAAGAGGATCAAATCAGGGATTCACATCCTTTGGTTGGCAATCAATATTTCTTACACGCCAATCAACTTCAACGATCAGAATTTCGAATTTGACACCTATAAAAGCTTTGAAAAACATCTGGAGGGGAACTCATGATCTTACGCGCAAACTTACAAGCTAAAACTCTGCTCAGAAATCTACTCTACCATTGAAGCATTCAACGAGGAGATTTCACAATCCAGATTCCGTTCAAAGCCATTCGTGATCGAGATCACACCAATCTCGATTCAAGTATGTCTTATCGAGAAGAAGAATGGGAAAGATATCTTCGCTAGCTAGTAGTTTTCTAGTGGATTAACGTGAAGGTATTTGTAGCAGATTTATCTGCAAGTTGTAAGGGACACGACCCTATTCGTGCACAAGTTTCATTCTAGTTGTGACTAGAACTTGTGGCTCGTTCTGAGCGAGTATAAAGAAGAGACTATCATAGTAGTGGATATACAATCTAGTTTCATTGGACCATGGACATAGGGAGTTTCTCGAACCACGTAAAAACAACTGTGGTGTTTACTTTACGTATTTATTTTCAATTGTTTATTCACTAACCCAGCACTTGCATTCAAACTTGCATTGATTTAATCAATCTCTAATATATTTGGTTAAGTATTTCAAAAGGTTTTTTAATAAAGAGCAACAGATTAAATCCACCATATTCCGCACACTACACTCTGTTGGATAACAAGATTACTCTTGCTATCTGCTTAGCGTAATACACCAGAGAGACATTATCTGGACAAATCACTAGACTACCTAGTAATGAACCTAGTCTGTCAAACTTAGCAATCTCCATTCGAGAAAGCTTAATCTATCTAGCTAATTTGTCAAGTAAACTAAAAAGTTTGTATTTGGTGTATTCCCCCCCCCCCATACACCAACCTTGCTCTTTCGGGACCAACAATGATGTATTATCTCGGTGTTGGTGAGCCAAGTGGTTTCCCATGTTGATAACCAACTACATGGATGGTCAACCGTTTTTGGGAGTTAGCTTGATGTTATTTTTCTTGTTGCTTCACCATAATCTCTTGAGGTTGTTTTGGGTTGTTTTTTAGGTTGACCACCTTATCTGGGAGCTTACCTCTCTCCTTCACAAATTTACATGAAGGTGGTCCCTTGTTAACTCCGTCAAACACTAGGCAACTGTTGGGAACCCCACAATAATTAGTTTTGATGATGTTCTCTTGAAAACACCCTTAGATTTAAGTATGTTCTGTTTAACCTCAATCTGTTCTATATGTACCAGAACACTAAAACATAAAGTGTTTTAGATAAGAGAACAGATCTTTGTCCTATCTACGAAATGACTCAACTTGTAAAGGATTTCATCCTATAAGAGTCATTATGTCTTCCCTTATTCTATAGGACCAGAACGATAAAACAGACAGAAGCAAGCAGAAAGATTCATCAGAATCATCATCAGTTCTTACCAGAATGCTCAGAAGAATCAACCATGTTCTGAAGCATAGTTTCTGTTCGACCAGATCAACTTCAACCAGATTGTGTTCGACCAGATTGTCTTCAACCAGATGGTGTTGGACTAGATCTTATTCAACCAGAATGTGTTGGACCAGATCTTATTCAAACAGATCGTGTTGGACCAGATCGTCTTCAACCAGAACGTGTTGGACCAGATCTTATTCAAACAGATCGTGTTGGACCAGATCGTCTTCAACCAGAACGTGTTGGACCAGATCATATTCGACCAGAACATGTTCGACCAGATCATCTTCGACCAGAATGTCTTCAAATAGATCGTGTTCGACCAGATCGTCTTCGACCAGAACGTCTTCGAACAGATCGTATTCAACCAGATCGTCTTCGACTAGAACGTCTTTGAACAGAACGTCTTCGACCAGATCGTGTTCAACTTTTTTGATTGGTGAATCCCAAAACTTGTACTACGTCATTCATACCATCGAAAAGAAGAGAATCAATCAAGACCAGGAAAAAGAAAATTAGTATCCGTCAAACGATCTGCTTACCATACTTAGAAGATTCTATCGAAACCTTTCAAAAGGTAAGATGAGATAACTTAGGGATTCAATATCCTTGATTGATAAATTATATTTACTACGAACCAATCAAGCTCAACGGTTAGAATTTCAAAATTCTATACCTATAAAAGCTTGGAACAAAGACTGGAAGTATACAAGAGTGAAAAATCTACGATCAACAAGCTGTTACTCTACTCAGAAATCAACTCATCTTACGAAGCACTTATTTGAGGAGATTTCAAACCACCAGATCATGCTCTAAGCTGTTCGTGATCAAAATCACATCAACTCGATTCAAGTCTGTCTTATCGAGAAAGAAGGAAGGAGATCTTCGCTAGCTAGTAGTTTTCTAGTGGATTAACGTGAAGAGATCCAATTACAGTAGTTTTCTGTAAGTTGTAAAGGGACACGACCCTTATTCGTGCATAAATTTCAACCAGGCTGTGTTTGAAACTTGTGGCTCGTACTCAACGAGTATAAACATGGAGTATCCTAGTAGTGGATATCTAATCCAGTTTGGATTAGACCGTGGACGTAGGGGGTTTCCCGAACCACGTAAAAACAACTGTGTTATTTACTTTCTGCATCATTTATTTCAGTTGTTTTATTCACTAACATTCACTCTCATTAAAAACTGCATTCTTAATTAATCTGCTATATACTTGGTTAAAGTCTTGTAAAGGTTTTCTAAACAAAGAGCACCAACTAAGTCCACCATTATTCCACACACAACGCTCTGCTAGAGTATAAGATCGCTCTTGTTCTCTGCTTAGTGTTACTCACTCGAGAGATTCTTCTTGGACAGAACGAGGTCGATCTGGTTATCAATATGTTATGTCGCAATTAGCAATCTATTTTCAGAAAGCTTAAATCTCTCTAAATTTAGTCAAGTAAACTGAAAAGTTTGTATTTGGTGTATTCCCCCCCCCCCCCATACACCAAACCTTTCTCTCTCGGGACCAACAACAACTTCGATCTGCTGCTCTTTGTTGCATGTAATTGATCATCTCTATTCTTTTTCCGCTCTTGTTGATTCGATTTACGTGAGCATGGAGATTGTTGAATTTGTTGACTGCAAACTGCTCTCTTTCAATCAAATGAGAGATTTTAGCGTTGAACACGTAAATTTCATCACTTTTTCTTTTGATTTATGCCATCAACGTGTTCTCTCTATCTGTGAACGAGCTTCTAATGGTCTTCCTCTGTTGGATTGCCATCCTTCCGTTCTCTTTGATTGCATGCTTGAACATTTTGTTCAATCTTGCATTTTCCTCCATGTGCTTTGTGAAGTCATCCATGAAGATGTCTTCTTCCTCTTCTTCACTAGAATCAAAGACAAGTGAATTAGTAGAATCAGAAATTTGAGATTTTACCTCGGGGTTGTGGAGGTCGTTGTCGAGTCCCATGAAACATTCATCTCATTCATCCGCCTCTTATTCTAGAGTGAAAAATGTTTCATCATTTTCGGTCGAGCTGTCAGAAATATGTCTCGTAGTTGATTGCTCTTCAGCGAGCATTGCTCTTCTTTGTCTTTGAGCTTTTTGTCTTTCTTAGCTCTCAACTTTTCTCTTTCTGCCTTTGAGATGTCTGGGTAGTCCGTTTTGAAGTGACCTGTTCTCCCGCACTTAAAATAAGAAAATTCAGAAAGGTCAGTTTAAAAAAATCAGGTCGATTGTACCTCATTCTTTTTGTCAGATCAACCAGGTCGATCTTTCCCCCTGAAGTTCTTATTGTTGTCGCAGTAGAACTTCTTGTACTTGTTTGTTCGTGATTTCATCCTTTGGAATCTCTTGCTCATGAGAGCATATTCCTTGAAGAAATTCTCAGTGGGATAGTTCTGTTCATCTGAGCTCGAGAGCTCTTTAACTTTCACCGTTGAGGTTAATTTAACTTGAGCTTTCGCCTTAACCTTAAAGGCTACTTCCTTGTCCTTAGTTTCTGCATCAAAAAACTTTCTGCAAGAAGACTTAGAAATTTCATGAATACGATTAATTTCGTATTCATTGCGGGTTAGTAAATCAAATAATTCTTCAGTAGTGAGATAGTTGAACTCAGACATCATGAGATGCATGGTGGAGTAGATTTCCCAACTCTTAGGTAGAGCTTGGATGACCTTCAAAAGTTCTTTTCTCGTTGGGAGTACTTGTTCTTGTTGATCATGACAACCTCAATGAGAACTTCTCTGAATCGGTGATTCATTTTTTGCAACGGTCTCACCGGGCAGCATCTTGAACTCCTTGAACTTATTACAAGCTATGGACAACTTATTTTCTTGAATGACGTCTGATCCCAAGCTCAGCAGCTTGAGTGCATCCCACATTTCCTTTCCGGTCTCTAGATGTCTAATATTGGCGAGGTAGATACCTTTGACCGTACAAGAGATTAATCATTTCGCAAAATCATCGAGTCCTGCCTCTTTCCTTTATTCGGCAGTGTAGTCCTCGATATCCTTTTTCTTTTGTATGATCTTTGCCTGGACCAGTTCCATATTCGAGTTCTACACTCTTTTTTTGCATGATTTTGTTTGGTCCATTTTGTATAACATACCACATCTTTATGTGTTGAGCTCTTAAGCACATCATGATCCTAAAGCTTCAATCATCATATCCTACGATAGAGAAGTCTTCGCAAGCGCAAAGTAATTGCACTTCCATACTCAAAAGAAGAATATTAGTTTAATGGAAGTGCGATGAGATGAAAACATTTTCCTAAGATCTATTCAAAATGACCACACAAAGATTAAACTCTTGTGAAACAAAAATAATGATCAAAATGAATCACTGCTCTGATACCACTTGTTGGTCCCGAAAGAGCATATATTGGTGTATGGGGGTGGGGGAGCACCAATTCGAAACTTTTAGGGTTTTCATGATTAACCTTCAATAAGATAAAGTTTAAGTGCACTTAACTTGTAAGATAGCTTGGATTGCAAGATTAGTTCTTCTTTTACAAATAACTAAACAAACACAAATAAGGCTTTGAATATGTGAGTAACATTGATTAAGAATAACATAATGAAAGTTAAACTTAAACAAAGTTGTGTGCTAAAGTTGGTGGTTAATAGCTCTTGTTAATGCGAAAATGTTTTTCTTAACTCAAGTAGTTAGCAATTTGTTTAATGGAGAATGACATGCAAGTAGTGGAAAATCAAAGTAAAGATAAAGAAATATAAAGAACATGTGTTTTTAATGTGGTTCGGGCAAAAAACCCTACGTCCACGGCTTAATCAAAACTAGATCGATATCTACTAACTCCCATTTCTTTATAATCGTTGAGTACGAGCCACAAAAATCAATCAATAATAGATCTAATCTTTGTGCACGAGTTTAGGGTCGTGACCCATTTACAACAATATCATTGAAGATTGAAGACTAGAATCTAGAAAGAAAAGCTAATAGCATTAAATGCACGGTAATGTGATGTTACGCGCGCCACATGCAATGTTTGTTGTTCCAACTTTCATGCGCTTTCCCAGTGCTTCGCCATACATCTACTTTGATATTCTTTTACTTCATTCCTTAAAATATCCTCTTTGATGTGACAAGACACTGGATGGTTGAATTATGTCAAATTTAGGTATGTCGGTACTCCACCATAGTTATCGTATGGACCAACTAGCTGCTTGTAAACTTGCAACTCGTTAGCAACGATCTGGTCATCGATCTATTTATCAAATATCAATCTGTTTGAGTCCAAATTGATGTTTGGATTCTTCACCTCGATTTCTGAGCCAATCTTGAGTTGAACAACGAGATAAAAGATGTACAAATTGTTTGATATCGATCTACAAATTCATGCATCAGCGCATTGTTAAGTTTGGGTAACGATCTGTTTGATATCAGATCGTTTCCATAATGGCTCCTTGTTTTATGAGATACTATACTAAAGGAAGTAGCCCATTCTCTATAGGACAGGTTGTTTGACATCGACCTATTCTTTACAAACTATCAAGTTGTTCCTTCTACAGCTAGACAAATAAATCGTTCCTATAAGTAAGTTTGAATATTCAAACTTCCTTTTTACAACATCGATCTGTATAAAATCTAAACTAAGAAAATAAACCAAGTTTAAAGCCATAACAGTTAGTTCTAAATAAAGAACACATCTAGCTACTAAATAGGGACAAATCATTATCATCGATCTGTTCCTTTAAAATTTTAGCTAACTGTTAAAAATAAACTTATATCTGTTGTTATAGCAATCAATATGTTCAAGATAGCTCATAAGAATAACATTGATCGTTTAAAGATCGATCTGCTTCTTTTATAAATCGAATTGTTCTTTAATAGATGATATTGATCACTTAGTTTTACAGAACTTATAATTTCTAAGTGTTGTTTTGATAAACATCATCAAGACTTAATTAAATTTGTGGGGTTCCCAATAGATGATGTTCCCCAACAACAACAATCTCAAACCCTAGGACATCACCTTGCCCGCGATCGCAGACAACTGTGAACTTAGGCACTCTTTCATTCAGATAATGTTCCACGCTTTGAGATGTCTTGTGCAATAATCAATATAAAAAAATTTTAGCAAAAAGGGAGTACATTCGACTGGTATCATTTTTTTCTCACTTGAAGATACTGCGCGAGAATGATTTACACTTTACCTGCAGGTAGTGTCACAAACTTGGCAAAACAATGCAGCAAAAGTTCCTGGAGAAATACTATCTTATCTCTAGAATCCAGAATGCAAGAAGAAGGATGAGCACCATTTAGATGAGAGTCGAAGAGTCACTCTCTAACTATTGGAATAAATTCAAGCTCATGTTGGCCAAGTGTCCGCAACACAACATCTCCGAACAGGACTTGATCCAGTACTATGTCAACAGGTTGAGGCCTGGCGAGAGACAATTTCTAAATGCAGCATACAGAGGTCCAATCTTGAACAAGCAGCCTTCTGAAGCTTTCAAGCTTTTGAGCGACATGGCAGAAGAATCCCGAGAAGATGTACACTCCTTGACCACAACCATAGGAGACACATCTGCACAGGCTAAGAAGGAACTCTTAAACATGTGTGCCACCATAAAATAGATGATAGAGATGATAAAGCCGACCATCAAGAATAATGTTAAGGCGTTACAGCTATGCTATGCAACCAATCACTTGACCGATGAATCTCCCACTTTAGTTGTAGAAGAGGAAGTCAATACTTTTGGGCATACCAACGATGGAGGAAACTCAAACAAAGGCTAAATGCAACGATTGGATCCCCACTCTCATAATTACAACCCAGGGGAACCACAGGAACTTGAGATATGAAGGAAACCACTACCAACCTCCACCCAAAGGCTCAACATAAAAATCGGGAAAGAGGACCCACTCTTTCTGAAATAGTGCACAACTTGTCCAAGGAGCACCACAAGTTCAGCGACAATTTTGATAAGTTCAAGAGAGAAAGTAGAGGAGCCCTGCAATCATTGGTCAACCAGATCTCCAACTTTACTCAGGCTATGGTCAAGTTCGACAACAAGCAATGAGGACTAGCCTCCCAAGTCTACGTGAACCCCAAGCCATAGGTCAATGCGGTGATGCTAAGAAACGGAAAATTCCTACCTGAACGAGTGGTGGAACCGGCCAAGAAGATGGTGGATTCAGAGAAAATAGAAGTTGAGGAGGAGGAGCACGTAAAGAAACTAGAATAGTAAACAAAGCCCAAACCTAGAGCCATGTCGCCCAAGAAAGCTCTGGTGGATAACACCAGAATTGATCAAGTCATGCTTGATTTGGGAGCTCCGATCAATGTGATGCCCCTCTCTATTTATGAGGAGCTGAAGATTGGGCCACTGAAACCTTCCAAGAAAGTCAAGCGTCTACCATGAAGGCATGGTGGAAGATGTCTAGGTCAAGGTACAAGACTTAATTTTTCCTGCAGATTTCTATGTGCTCAACATGGACAACTCAGCTGCCAAGATATCACTCGTGCTATTAGGACGTCCATTCCTCAAGACGGACAGAACCTTGATCAATTGCGACACCGGGAAGTTGACATGCCAACATGTAGGAGAGATGGTGACTTTTGACATCTACAAAGCAGAGGAGTACCCACTAGACGTGGAGATAGTAGATTTTGTGGGATCCATTGAGAAAGATATCGATGAGGCCTTGCCCCAGATCTTGAAAAAAATGAAGGATGAACCAAACGATGAGGAGTGCAAAGCAAAAGAGGAGACCGTTAAGAAATCTATCCAAGAAGTTGAGAATCGAGTCCCGAAACAACTCTCAGTTAGAGGAGACCAGTTGGTATCATCCATGGTCAAGCCACCCAAGTTGGCACTGAAACCCTTGCCCAAACGCCTGAAGTATATCTACTTGGGCAAGGAGGAGACATTGTCAGTCATCATTAGCTATGAGCAACACCAAGAAGAGAAAGGAAGGATCTGAGATCTACTCTGAAAATGCAATGAGGTTATAGGATGGACTTTAGCCGATATGAAGGGGATAAATCTTATTGTTTGTCAGCATCACATTCTACTTGAGCAAGATGCAGTACTGGTCTAAGATCCACAAAGGAAGCTCAACCCAGTCATGATGGAAGTAGTCAATATTGAAATTCTCAAACTCCTTGATATTGGGATGGTGTATCTCATATCTGATGCCGAAGGGCCAGCCCGTTCCACGTGGTACCAAAGAAGTCTGATGTAGATTGCTGACAGGAGGACCACTTCTCACCACCGTTCATTGACCAAATGCTCGAGCGAATAGCAAGGAACAAGTTCTTTTGTTTCCTTGATGGGTATTCATGATATATGTAGATATGAGATGCACTCGAGGACCAGGAGAAGACGACTTTCACTTGACCATTTGGAACATTCGCTTATCGAAGAATGTCTTTTGGGTTGTGCAACACCCCAAAAACGTGATGGAACCCGTATGAGGGGCTCACGAAACCGCAGGATCCATAAGTTTAATAAATCACATGAATAATTAATTCTTAAAGCACACAGGAGATATAATGTGGAAATATAAATTATACCTTCTCCTTATGCTTAATCCTCAGCTTGTGGAGAAGCGATTTGAATCACTAGCAAACGATCCGCAATCCACACCATTGGAATCACCTTCTTGAATCTCCACCAAATAAGACCTTAAGAACTTCTATCCTATACCCGGTCTATCTACTAGAATATTGTGTGGGAGAATCTATCTAGTAGACTAGAGAAAAAAAGATCGAAAATTGGAGCGTAGAATACTACACAGTTTTCGAAAAAAACTCAAGAGTTGAAACTCTTGAGGTGGGCGCCAATTTCTATCACTGGAGAGAGAGAGTGACTTCTTCTTATTCTGTATTTATAGACATAGTGGGCTAGGATAGGGCTTCTAAGGAGAATTAATTAGATCACAAATAATAGAACCATAATCCCCTCTTTACCTCTTGCAGTTACAACTATATTTCAAACTCAAATTTGAATTATATTCAAAAATAATATAGGCTTGGATAAATCCATATTAGATTAAATTAATTTCCAAATCTCCTTTTTGGCCCAATTGAATTTAATTAATTGGTTGGCCCAACCTTTAGACTTAAATTAATTAATTTAAATTAAATTGTCCTACAATTAATTACTCCATGTAAATACAACAAAGAGAAGTTCTGTTATAAATATATATCGACTCCACTATAGGATAAATATTGAACTCATCTTGATTCATTCGAATTACGGACGTAACCCCTTTTGTTATTAATTATTTCCCGCGTTTAAGATTTTCTAAATCCATTAATTAATTGAGTTTGCTGACAACTCACAATTAATTAATATATTTATTCGTGATTGATCCAGTTCAGACCTTTAATATTACATATGGAAGAAATTCCCAACCGGTCGGGTTTCTTATGTAATAAACCTTTCTGAACGCTTCACGCGGATTTAATCAACTTGTCACCGTGACGCGATTCTGTACACCTGACAATCGAGTACTTCTGGCTAAGCCAATAACTACCGCCCAAGACATCACTGATTTAGAGTTACGAAAAACTCGCAAGCATAGATGAATCAAAGCAGCGTATATATACTAATGTCATCGTCACAAATTAAGAAATGAATTAATTTCTGAGACCTCATTCTAAGTATCAACACGTTAGAACTTATCTCACTGTGAAACCTCTCAATATATACACGCAAAGCATGTGTATCTGCTTATACATACCGATATCATTCTGCGGGCTGAGGTCAGTCGCATCAAAATGATATCGCAGCCTTTACCGACTAGACTATCCAAGTCTGTCTAGACTGTGACTTTATATTACAAAGGAGTCGACTATGTGACCTTCCATGATCATCGATCCACCACACAGTCTACAATTGTAATAAATGGACTTGTTTGCAATTCAATATATATAAAACAATAATAAATAACAATCCAATGATAGTAACATTTATTCCCATTAAAGTGAAATTGAAAACAAGTCTGATACATCGTCTAAGCATAAAGCATGCTTTGAGGTATACAAACCCTAACAGGACGTTCCAAAGATGCATGCTGACTATATTCTCAGACCTCCTTGAGCATTGCATTGAGGTATTCATGGATGACTTCACAATTTATGAAAGCATCTTTGGTCAATTTCTTAAACACTTGGAGGTGGTACTACAAAGATTTGTCGAGAAAGGTTTAGTGCTCAACTACGAGAAATGTCACTTCATGGTCAAGGAAGGAATCATGCTTGACCATGTTATCTTTGAAAAAGGAATTGATGTGGATCGTACCAAAGTGGAGGTTATTGTCAAGCTGCCATACCCAACCAATGAGAAGCAACTACGAGGATTCATTGGCTACGTAGGTTTCTACCGCCGCTTCGTCAAGGACTTCGCTAAGATATCCCAACTAATAAATAAGCTAATCCAGAACGATGTGCCTTGGAATTTTAACGAAGAAGGCAAGAAAGCATTCCAGATCTTGAAGAATCACTTGATCTCGACACTAGTAATCAGGCTACCCGAATGGGGGATGTCAATTGAGCTGATGTGCGACGCTAACAACTATGAAATTGGAGCAGTACTTGGACAAAGGATTGTAAATGAAAGCCATGTGATTTACTATGCTTCGAAGACCCTCACAGTGCCCAGATCAACTATACCAGTAAGGAGAAAGAGTTCCATATCGTGGTATTTTCATTTGAGAAATTTTGTAAGATCGTTGGTGCGTCTATATATCCTCTAGATTTTGTTCTAAGCTTTTATAGGTGCAGAATTTAAAATTCTGACCGTTTGTAGTTGATTGGCGTGGCATAAATGTTGATTGCCAATCAATGATGTGAATCTTTGATTCGATCTTCTTGCCTTGTAGGAAAGGTTGACTGAATCTCTCTTGATATGGAAAGCAGATGGCTAATTGATCTCTTTCCTTTCTTTGAGCTCGAATGATTTACTTTCCTTCTTGATCTCTAGTTTGATTTGACTTTCCTTCTATATCAGTCCAAACATATTGCTCTCTAGAGTGTTTAGACAAAATAAGAGTGATCTTATTACTTTCTAAGTATTGTGTGTGCGGAAATATGGTGGATTTAGTTGGTGCTCTTATATAGAAAACCTTAATGATTAACCAGATCGTTTAAAGCAGGTTGATTGAGATGCAGTATAGATGAAAGTGCAAGGGTTAGAATAAATAAATAAACAACTGGATATAAATATGCAGAAAGGTAAATGACACAGTTGTTTAACGTGGTTCGGGAAATCCCTACGTCCACGGTCTGATCAAAGCCAGATCAAATTATTCACTACTAGGATACTCTTCTTCTTTAGACTCGCTGAGAACGAGTCACAAGTATCAATAAAAGCTAGAAGGATACTTATGCACGAAGTAAGGGTCGTGTCCCTTACAACAGATTACCTCTACGTTACCACTAGAAAACTACTAGCTAGAAGAGTGATCTCCTCTCTCTCGATAAGATAGACTTGAATCAAGACTAGGTTGGTGTGATGTAGAATCACAAGTTGTTTGAAGCTCTTAGTCTGGTTCAGATATTGATTGCCTTAGCGTGTAATTATTCGATGTAGCGTATATTTCTCCAGATTTTGAACTTCAAGTATATATAGGCTTGAATTTGAAATTCTAGCCGTTTGTTGATTGGCGCGAATTTGATTGTAGATTGCCAATCAATGATGTCCATCATATCTGCTTTTGCCTTGTAGAAACGTTGATCCAATCCTCTAAGTATGGAAAGCAGATCGCTAACGGTTACTTTCCTTCCTCGTGATAATCAAGGATTCTTCTTTCCAAACCCTATTGGATGGACTTTTATAATGACGTGGCAGGTGGATATGATGTGTAGGGTGATGTCATCTGGTGGTTTGATGTGATCTGGTTGCTGTCTGCTATAGCAGATCGATTTCTTCTCTTTTGTGAAATGTCTTAGTCTTCAACCTAGACTATTATTGAAATGACTTCTATAGGAATGGATCATTTACATGTTAAGTCATCCCTAATCTGTTCTATATCAGAATTCACTTTATATGTAGTGATCTGTCAACATGTAGAACAGTTTAACACCAATAAAAGCTATAAAACCTAATGAGTTTCGAAAAGATCATCATCAAAACCAAAGTATTTCGGGGTTCCCAACAATTTCCCCCTTTTTGATGATGTCGAAACCTCACTTTACAATATCATCCTATAAGTTTTAAGAGTGATCTGGTTAGAATAACACTTGTTTATGTTTTCGTTATTTGGTTATAATGATTAAAAGCAGTTTATATGTTCTGGACAATAGGATGTTGTCATCAGAAACCCATTTTATAGATGTGATTATGTAGAACATATAGGTTTACAGATGCGATCAAAAAGGACAGAATACAGATAGTGAAAGATATGAAGTTAAAGTAGACTATCTGGTCTTCCTCTTCTCTTCTTGTAGCTTCTTCATCTTTGCCCTTGTCTCATCAGAAATCATTTGCACACTTTCATAGACTCCCTCTCTGACCCTGATGTAATCTGGGTCTTCTGCATCGATCTTGTATCCTCTATTTTCAGTCAGTTGGTTGATGAAGTTTAGCAAGTAAGTCTTGTCGGGGATCTTTGTGCCAGGGATGTCAGGGCATTCTCTATATTCTCTCTCTGGTGCAGTAATGGTGATCTAGGCTTCAGCAGCTGCTTCTCTAATTACCTGCACCAGGTCCTTGGCATCATTCATATCCAGATACATATTGAATGCTTCATTCGTTGTGCTCTCGCAATAAGCTGGTTCCTTGATGAAGTAGCGGCACATGATGAAGCCATATTTCAGCCCTTCCCATCCATCCTTCAGATTGTCTGGTACCCAGTTGGTTTCTCCTTCTTTCTGCTTTTTGGTTTTGATAAGTGCAGAGGAGAACCAACCAGATCCAAATTTCTTCTTTTTCTTCTTTAAGGACTGCGATTAGCTCAATCTGCTTGATTCAGATATAGATAGCTTCTTGCCTGGTGGATCTGGTCGATCTTGGTGTGCTGGCTGGATAATTTGAGCCTCTGTTTTCTCTCCAGCAACACCAGATTGATCCTTTCCTTTTTCAGCTTCCTTTCCTCCAGACCTTCCTTTCTTCCTAGATCCTTCGCCCTTTTCGACATCATCAATATAGAGTTTGATGAGTGCTTGAAGGGAGGTGATCTCTTCCTTCATCTCCTTCATCTCCTTTTCTGAATCTAGCTTGTATTTGAGCAAGGATGTGATGTTGGCATTGGATTTGTCAATCTTTTGTGTCATAGAGGATTTTGCATGTTTGAGATCATCAGTGAGATTATCTTGATCTTCTTTGATAGCCCCAATCTCATCTATGTAAGTGTCTATCATAGTCTTTGTGGGGTATCGCAGATCCCTCAGTTTCCTCTCAACAAAATGTACTCCATCTTCTTCAAACTTTCTGAATTGTGATCTGGTTTCTATATTGGCAGCTTTGATCACTTCTTCAGAGATTCCATTAGTCTGGTCCTTGACAATGGCATGAACCATGTCTTTCTCTTTCTTTGCAAACTCTGCAACAATTTTGTACATCTCTTGGACTTTAAGCTCCATTGTTGCCAGAGTTTGATCAATTTGTGCCTTTATTTCCTCAGCTGCTGATCTGTCATCATCCATTTCTTACTCAGCTCATCTAGCTTCATTCTGCAAATTCTCCTCAAATCTGAGTCCACCTTGTCTACATGAGACTTCAAATGGTTGTTAAATTCTGTGAGAATTCTGGTGGCCTGGTCTTGGACAGTAGATAGAGTTCCATACATGAACTTGTCCACTTTGATGGAGATTAAGTCCTTAACTTGTTCATTGGATAGGGATTGATGCTGGGTCATCAATATATCCTCCAGATTGGTAGTCTCTACAAATTCTGCCATGGTGGCTACGACAGCAGGGGTGTAGATATCATCAGTGAGTTTTCCTCCCACCCTCTGTCCAGCTGGTTGATCTTCATCTCTCATGTAATCAACCACCTCTATCTGGATGGGTGTCTTGCCTTTCTGCACTGGTTCCTCTTCTACTTGTGCAGATTGCTCAGCTGTTTCAACAGCTGGCGTGATCTGGTCACCAGCATCAGCCTGTTGCTGAGCTGGTGCTGGTTCTGCTGCACCCTGTTGGTGAGCTTTAGCTAGTTCTTCTTCCTCATCAACCACACTGTCATAAAAGTGCAACAGCCCTGCTTTCTCATACATTGGCCTCAGATCAATCTGTAGCTGCTTAGCTTCATGTTAAGTAATACCCAGAATGCTCTGAAGATAAGTTTCTCTCAACTCTGCAACAGAGGAGACTTCAAAGATGTTCAAAAATGTGGCTTCCTCTGCTTTGAGCATGTCAATCAATCTGGTCTTGAGCAGAGCGTCGAGGACATAGAATTCTTTGTCCTTAATGAGCAGTAATAGTTTCAGTCGTTTTGCAGCGTCGTAGCTCTTTGGGGTCATTTGTATGCCTGGAAATGATTTAAGCACTGCATGATCTGCTTCGGCTTCGAGCAGTTTGACTACCGTTTCAGCCTGTTTCTTCTCCACATCCTCATCAGAGGAGTCATCTTCTTCTTCTACCTCATCGATCTGCTCTAACTGTTCAGCAGATGATGGACTGGCTGTGTGAGCTGGAGAGAAATCCTTTTCTGAGTTTGGATCAAAGGAGGAGATGGGGGCAACATCCTCTGGTGGACCCCCGACTAGGATCTCCTCATCCTCAACCTCCCGTTGAGGGACAGATGTTTCCATAACAGCAGGTTCCTGAACCTGGACATCTTCCACTGGTTCAACAAGTTTATGGAGTCTCCTCCTCTTGGGCTTGGGCTGTTGAGCAGCTGTTGAAGCATCAGTATCCACTGAGCTTGCTCTTCTGGTTACTCTCTTTGGAGGGGTTCTTTCTACTGGCTTTTCTTTGGTAGCTCGTGATTTACTGGACTTTTCAGTAGGGGCAGATGGAGGAATCCAAATTGGATTTGAGCTCCCCATCTCCATCAGAGCATTAACGTGTACTGGATTAGTTACCTTGGATATTAGGTTAGCTGTGATTCCCATAGACATCTCAATCTGATGTTGGTCCTTTGGGAATCGCAATCTATCGTTGAATTCAATCATAGTATCCCACTTGTGTTGTTTGAAGAAGGTTTCCAGCATGTAGCTGATCTTGGTGGAGTGCCGCAGGCTACTTCTCCTGACCTCAATGCCTGGACTTGATCCTTTGAAAAAAGTAATCATCTTGGCCTCCTTTGCCAATAGGTCAAAGAGGATCCTGCTCCAGTTTACTGGCAGATTCAAGACAACAGCAGCAAGGATTTTGAACTTTTCGGGAGTGACTTGGTCGTAGGAGCCGTTGTGATTCATAAAAATTCTCTGAACGAATTCGAACAGGATCTTGAATTCAGGAGCAATGTTGGTCCCGAAAGAGCAAGGTTTGGTGTATGGGGGGGGGGAATACACCGAATACAAACTTTCAGTTTACTTGTTCAAAATATTAGAGAGTTCAAGCTATTCTTATTTAAGAAATTGCTCGGCAGATGACTAACCAGATTGATACTCAGATCAATACCAGATTAGTCCAAATAAATTGCTCTCTAGTGAAAATACTTAGACAATAATAAGAGTGATCTTATTATTTTCAAAGTATTGTGTGTGCGAAAATATGGTGGATTTAATGAGTGCTATTGGTTAGAAAACCTTAAGGATTAATCAGGTTGTTAAGCAGATTGATTGAGATGCAGATTATATGATGGTGCAGATGGTTAGAATAATAAACAACTGAATGTAAATAAGCAGAAATATAAAGAACACAGTTATTTAACGTGGTTCGGGAAATCCCTACGTCCACGATCTGGTCAAATCTAGACCAGATTATCCACTACTAGGATACTCTGTTTGTTTATACTCATAGAGAACGAGTCACAAGTATCAATCAATGCTAGAGAGATACTTATGCACGAAATAAGGGTCGTGTCCCTTTACAACAGATTACCTCTACGTTACCACTAGAAAACTACTAGCTAGTAGGGTGATCTCCTTTCTCTCGATAAGACAGACTTGAATCGAGGTTGGGTTGGTGTGATGTAGTATCACAGTTTGAAGCTCTTAGTCTGGTTCACAGGTTGATTGAGAGTATTTTGTCAATATAGCTCGCGTGAGTGTGTTTATTAATCCAGACCATGGCTCCAAATATATAAAGGCATTGAATTTTAAAATTCTAGCCGTTTGTTGATTGGCATGAGATTGATTGTCGATTGCCAATCAATGATATCCATCATATCTGTTCTTGCCATGTAGAGAACGTTGACTCAATCTTCAAGTTTATGGAAAGCAGATTGCCAACGGTTTCTTTCCTTCTTTGTGTTAAACGAAGATTCTCTTCCCAAACCCTGTTGGATGGACTTCATTTTTGACGTGTCAAGCTGGTATGATGTGTAGGATGATGTCATCTGGTGGTTTGATGATTCTATCGATCTGGAGCTACGATGTAAGCGACGATCTGGTTAGTGATCTGGTCGCTGTCTGTTACAGCAGATCGATTCCTTGGCATAAAGACTTGCCCTTCATCCTATGCTATTTATAGAAATGACTTCTATAGGAATAATTCCTTTTGTTGGGAAGTGGACTCCAGCACCTCCCGGAGGGAGGGTCCTCCGTGTATCGTACCCAAGAGAACTTATGGGAGTGCGGCTTGCCTCAGTCGAAAAGGGCCTGCACTACCATTGTTGACGAGAGGTTAAATGAATTGATTAGTACTACTCATACAAACATGGTGCATCATCTTTTCAGGTGACCCTTAGTAGAAACTCCAAGGTTAAGCGTGCTTGGCTTGGAGCAATACTATGATGGGTGACCTACTAGGAAGTGTCCTGGGTCAGCCTGTCAGTGAGGACAAAGCAAGCTGGGAAAAGAAAGTGTTGGTGTGTGGGGCCAGTACGTCAATTCTGATGGGCGCTCCCGATCCAACACCTTTACATGTCAAGTCATCTCCTAATCTGTTCTCTAACAGAATTCACTTTAAAAGTAGTGATCTGCTTTACACGTAGAACAGTTTAAAAAAAAGAGCTAAGTGTGTTTCGAAGGATCATCATCAAAACCAAAAACACATTAGGGTTCCCAACAATTTCCCCCTTTTTGATGATGTCGAAACCACACTTTACAAATATGTCCTAATAACTTATTAAGAGTAATCTGGTTGGATAGCCAGATTGATTCAGATTTGTTATTAGGTTATAACGATTAAAGCAGTTTATATATGTTCTGGACAATAGGAAGTTGTCATTAGAAACTCAATGAACTTCATATATAAGAGGCAAGACAGATTACAGTTCATCATGACAAAAATAGGAATTACAGATCATAAAGATATGAGAAATGGTTATCTATCTGCTTTTCCTTCTTTCTTCCTATTGTTTCTTCATTTTAGACCTTGTCTCATCTGAGATTAGCTGCACGCTCTCATAAACACCTTCTCTCACCCTTATGTAGTCTGGATCCTCAGCATCAACTTTGTAGCCTCTGTTTTCTGCAAGCTGGTTTATGTAGGTGAGCAGATAGGTCTTATCTGGTAGCTTGGTGCCAGGAATCTCTGGACATACTCTAAACTCCTTTTGCAGCTGCTTCTCTTATAGCTTCTACCAAATCCTTGGCATCATTTAAGTTTAAATATAAGTTGAATGCCTCGTTGGGTGTGCCCTCGGAGTATTGGGGTTCTCTGATGAAGTACCGGAGCATGATAAAGCCATTTTTCAAGCCCTCCCATCCCTTCTTCAAGTGATCTGGGACCCAGCTGGATTCTCCCTCTTTTGCTTTATTCGTCTTGATGGGAGCAGATGAGACCCAGCCTGATCCAGATCTTTTCTTTTTCTTTAAAGGTTGAGATTGGCTCGATCTGCTTGAAGATGATGTCTTTTGAATTTGAGCAATTTGAGCAGACGGAGCAGATGGTGGGCTGGAAGTTTCTGGTGCTATCTGCTGCTCAGGTTGAGCCTTTTCCATTTCATCAGCACCAGATGATTGCAACTTCCCCTTTGCAACCAATGTTTTCTTCTCCTTCCTGGATCCTTCCCCCTTTTTGACATCATCAACATACATATTGATGAGTGCCCTTAGGGAGGTGATCTCTTCTTTCATCTCTTTTATTTCCTTATCTGAATCGACCTTTTGTGTAAGCAGTGATGTGATGTTGAGATTGGAATCATCGATCTGCTTTTGAAAAGATGTCTTTGCTTTGAGCAGATCAGCTTTGTAGCCCTCTTGATCTTCTTTTATAATTCCAATTTCATCAAAGAAAGCATCAATCATTGTTTTTGTTGGATAGCGCAGTTCACACATCTTTCTTTCCACAAAGTTCTTGCCATCTGCTTCAAATTTTCTCAACATGGCTCTGGTCTCTGAGTTAGCAGCTTTAATAATATCACCAGCTATGCCATCAGTCTGTTCCTTGACAATTGCATGAACCATATCCTTCTCATGTTTTGCAAATTCAGTGACAATGTTGTACATTCAGTGACAATGTTGTACATTTCATTGACCTTGATAATTTTTGGAGTCGTCTCCTTTTTGGTTTAGGTGGCTGGGCTGCAGTTGAAGTGTCAGTGTCTATTGAGCTTGCCCGCCTTGTAACTCTTTTGGTGGGGGTTCTGTCTACTTGTTTCTCCTTTGTAACTTTAGATTTTGTGGACTTCTCAGCTGGGGCAGATGGTGGGATCCAAATGGGGTTAGAGCTACCCATCTCCATCAAGGCGTTTGCAAAAATAGGGTCTGTCACCCTAGAAATCAGATTAGCAGAAATGCCCATTGATATTTCAATCTGGTGCTGGTCCTTTGAAAAATGCAGCCTGGTGTTGAACTCTACGAGTGTATCCCACTGGTGTTATGGAAAGAAGGATTCCAGCATGAAGCTAATTTTGGTGGAGTGCATTAAGCTGCTCCTCTTCACCTCGATCCCGGGGTTGCCTCCTTTGACAAAAATAATCATCTTGGCCTCCTTAGCCAAAAGATCAAATAATATCCTGCTCCAGTTAACCGGTAGGTTAAGCACGATGGCAGCCAGGATCTTAAACTTATCGGGAGTGACCTGGTCATAAGAACCATTGTGGTTCAAGAAGATCCTCTGGACGAACTCAAAGATGATTTTGAATTCGGGTGCGAGAAGGGCTCTGTTGAACATCTTGTTAATGTAACGAATGGGCACTACCATCACCATTTCCACAGCCTCTTGAAGTTGCTCTTCAGTCAGATACCCAAGGCTAAGGCCTTCATCTTTTAACTTATAGACATCATTGATGATGTTTATTACGTTGTATGTGGTGTTGCTGATGGTGCTACCTTTCCTTACTCTGATTGTGGCTTCATTTCCGCCCTTTTCCCCTTGCCACGATAGATAAAACGCAGCAACTTCTTTGGGTAAGAAGTGGACAGGATGTGTGATGATTATATTATGAAATCCTACAAAGAAATCAAGACAATAGATGTGAGCACTATCCTTCCATCAATGAAGTATAGATTCCCAATAGTAGTTCACAGAGTATGATGTTCTATATAACAGTTCAAGTGAGCATATATATGCAGATAGGTAAAAACGAATTTCAATACAAGTTTGAGACATTTCAGAACATACAAGATATACAGCAGTTAATAAGAAAGAAACATCTCATAAATGATAAACCTTTGCATCGTCGAACAAGGTCGAAGGCCTTGTCCAGTTTGTGAAAACCGAAAGTATCAAGTACTGCAAACAGATCTTGATGAATGTAGGGTTCCAAGAAATTCACTTGCTCAAGAAATACAGAAGATTTGGGTGCCATATTGTAAAAACAGAGTGATTTTTGAAGATAGAGAGAGTTTGGAATGGAGAAAATTTCGCTAAATGTTTAAGGAAGAAGAACAGTGTATGTAAGTGATAGATGAACCGCCTTATCAAGAGTATATATATATATATAGATAGATAAGCTATAAAAGAGTAATATTTAATTGATTTGCTTCTCTTTTTTAGCTTTTTCCCGCCTCATGAGTTATAGACTTAAGGTCTATAATCTTCTCTTTTCTGCGTTTGATGCACGCGCTCAATCCTACGGTTGTAGTGTGGCACGTTGTTTTTGTAGCCGTCACTTTTCTTCCTTTTTCTTGATTTGGTAAATATCTCCTCGATCACGTTTCCCAAACATTGTACTTAATCAAAAAATAAAAGATTTGGTATATATTAGATATAGGGATTATGACATAATCGCCGTATCTTGTTGACTTTCCCCCTTGACCAAGTAATGGGAGTATTATTAAGTTAATATCCACGTGGCATCTAGTAATCTGGTCCAAATCGATCTCCTAATTAACGAACTGTTGTTAATACTATCGATCTGTTTCTGCCACATTCAAGTTTTGGACATTAATCTTGTGTGATGATCTGCTAATAATTCTCAGTTGGAATTTAAACAATCTGAGTATCAATCATCTATTTGAGTGATCTGGTGTCAATTCCCAGTTGGAATTTTACATGGCCTGTTTTTATCAATCTTGTTTGTATCGATCCGGTTCAAGTTCCCTTTTGAACTTGATTTGATCTATGGTAATCTGGTCCTGTCTTCAAGATTTAATAGTCCTAATTTACTACAAAGCATCTTGAACCTTTCTTCTGGTAATGCTTTGGTGAGAATGTCAGCTCTCTGGACTTCAGTGTGTATTTTCTCGATCTGTACATGTTTTCTTTCAACATGATCTCTTATGAAGTGATGTCTTACGTCCACATGTTTGCATCTAGTATGCAAAACAGGATTCTGTGTGATAGCTATAGCACTTGAGCTATCACAGAAGATGGGTATTTCCTTGACATCAATCTCATAATCTTTAAGTTGTTGTCTTAACCACAGTATTTGTGCACAACAACTTCCAGCTGCCATATATTCTGCCTCTGTGGTTGATGTGGCAACAGATGTTTGTTTCTTTGAAAACCAAGAGATCAGTTTATTTCCTAAAAACTGACATGTACCAGATGTTGACTTTCTGTCTAGTTTGCATCCAGCATAGTCTGAATCTGTGTATCCAGTTAGCTCAAAGTTGTCTTCACATGGGTACCATAATCCTACATGGGCTGTTCCCTTAAGATATCTTAATATCTCTTTAGATGCTTCCATGTGAGACTCTTTGGGATTTGCTTGATATCTTGCACATACACCTACTGCAAATGTGATGTCAGGTCGACTGGCAGTTAGGTAGAGTAATGATCCTATGATCCCTCTGTATTGAGTGATGTTAGCTGGTTTTCCCTCTGGATCAGGATCAATTTTCCCATTTGTTTGCATTGGGATTTTTACTGATTTACTGTCTTTCATCCCAAACTTAGTCAGCAGATCGTTGATGTATTTTGTTTGATTAATGAAGATACCATTTGGTTCCTGCTTGACCTGCAAACCTAGAAAGAAACTCATTTCCCCCATCATGGACATTTGATACTTATTTTTCATAAGTTCAGCAAATTTGTCACATAAATAGGTGGATTGAGATCCAAATATGATATCATCTACAAAGATCTGTACTAAGAGGATATTTTCTTTGACTTTGATGATAAACAAAGTTTTGTCAACAGATCCTCTTCTGAATCCAGATTCTAGTAGGAATGTTAATAAGGTCTCATACCAAGCTCTAGGGGCTTGTTTAAGACCATAGACTGCTTTTGCCTGTCTGTATACTTTCTGGTTTGGATCTGCTTCTTCAAATCCAGGTGGCTGTTCCACATATACTTCTTCTTCAAGGATACCATTTAGGAAAGCAATTTTGACATGCATCTGGTATACCTTGAACCGTTTGTGAGCAGCATATGCTAAGAATAGCCTAATTGCTTCTAGTCTAGCTACGGGTGCAAATGTTTCATCAAAATCAATGCCTTCTTGTTGATTATAGCATTTAGCTACTAATCTGGCTTTGTTTCTGACTACTTCACCATTCTCATCACGTTTATTTTTAAACACCCATTTTACACCTATGACTCCTTGGTATTTGGGTCTGTCCACAGGATACCAGACCTCATTCCTTTTGAACTCATTGAGTTCTTCTTGCATTGTTGTTATCCAATCTGCATCTTGTAGTGCTTCATGAGCATCAGATGGTTCAATGCGAGAGAGATAACAGCTTAACAAAGCACTTTCTCCATGCATTCTTCTAGTTTTCACACGATCTGATGGGTTCCCAACAATCTGTTCTGGTGGATGATCTTGTATCCATCTCCTTCTCCTGGTCATCTCTTCATCTGATATCTCAGGTTCAAGATGATTTGTTGGTTCCTCAAATTCAGGGTGTGATGTAGAAGTTGGTTGGAATGGATTCTCATTAGGATTTTCTTCTGTATTTGAATTTTCAGATTGATTATCTTCTGCAATGACTGATTCATTGCTTGGTGATCTGTTTTCATCCAGATCATGTAGTGTTGTTCCCCCTTGCTGTATTATTTCTACAACAATAGGTGAAGTGTTAATCTCTTCGTCATCAGTTTTTGAATTCCAGATAAGGATATCTTCAAGTAGTAGTTCATTCATCCTTCTTGTAGTCATCTGGTTTTCTGTCTATTTTTCATCTAGTGATCTGTACTCAACAATAGACTCATCAAAAACAACATGAGGTGTTACTTCCACAATATGAGAATTCTTATTGTAGACTCGATATGCTTTACTAACATCAGAATATCCTAAGAATATTCCAGGGTCAGTTTTGCTATCAAAAGTCCTCAATTGAGATTTCCCATTGTTGTGTATGTAACACAAACAACCAAAAGTGCGAAGGTAAGAGATCTGAGACTTTCTGTTGTTCCAGATCTCATAAGGAGTCTTTCCATGTCTGAGAGTTATTGATGATCTGTTCTGAGTATTACAGGCTGTGTAGATCGCTTCTGCCCAGAACTTCTTGGGTAGGTTGGTAGCATTTAGCATAGTACGAGCTGCTTCTTTAAGTGATCTGTTTCTCCTCTCAACGACTCCATTTTGTTGAGGTGTTCTAGCAGCTGAGGTTTGATGAGTGATTCCCATCTTGTTGCAGTATGCTTCAATCTTCTGGTTGAGAAATTCTGTTCCTCGATCTGTTCTGATAGAGGTTATGCTCATCTCCTTCTGCTTGGTGATCTTATGTAGAAAGTCAGGGAGTTTGTCTAGAGTCTCTTTCTTCTTTAGCAAAAAGATGACCCAAGTGAATCTTGAGTAATCATCTATGATTACTAAGGTGTATTTTCTTCCATTTATGCTTAGTGGTTTAACTGGTCCAAACAGATCCAGATGTAAAAGCTCCAGTATTCTTGATGTTGAGTGGGCTGTTTTGTTTGAAAAGGATGATCTGGTCTGCTTCCCTGCTTGACAGGCCTTACATATATGATCTTTATCATACACTTGATCTGGTAGACCTTCCACTAGTTTTTCTTTTGCAATCTTGTTGATTGACTTGACGTTTAGATGGCTCAATCTCTTGTGCCATAACCAGCTTGTTTCTGATACTGTTTTAGTAACTAAACAAGTCTCGATCTGGTTTGTCCACTGGACAATATATAACCTGTCTTGCAGTTTACCGGTAAGGAGTATCTCATCTCCTTCCTTGTTCTTCACAAGACAATTGTTAGTGTCAAAGATGATCTGATTACCATTAGCACATAATTGACTTACAGAGAACAGATTGTGGCTAAGACCCTCTACATACGAAACATTTGTGATAGTGGTCTTGCCAACTTTTATGTTTCCATATCCTCTGGTGTACCCTTTTGAGTTGCATCCAAAGGTGACATGTGGTCCTGGCTTCTCTATGTAATCTGATAGCAGGTTCTTATCACATGTCATGTGCTTTGAACAGCCATTATCTATGACCCAGATCGCTCCTTTTGCTATCTTGCTCCTTCTTGTAGTTTTCTGATCCTGCAATTAATTACACTTAGCTACCCTTCAACGTTTGGGTGCTTGGTTATTAGCAAATGTTCCCTTTCGAATTCAGAACATTTTTGGGTTAGGAACAGAAATATAACAGGTAATGATATTCCCATCATTATCAATTTTAGATAAGGAGTGAATTTCAGATGGATGGAATCTCTCTATTCCATTGTTCTTCAGATCTTTCTTGATAGGTAATGTCCTGTTGACATTCTTTGTTCGGTTGCCATTTTTATTTGGCAGTGTCCTGCTGACATTATTTTTAAGAGCGTGATTTGTTTCTGTGTAATAGGCTGGTTGACCCTTTGTTTGTCCGTACTGTCTGTTCATGGTCTCTTTCATGATCATCTTTTGGGGATGACCTTTCTTGTTTTTCAAGTTTTTCACTTGATCTGGTATATGTTTCCTTTCTGGTACAAAGTTTATGGTACTAGAAGATTTTTCTGAGTGGCCTGGATATCCTAATCCAGATGTGCCCTGTTGTTGCAGGTTGATTAGCAACTTAGCACGTTCATCACTTTTGTAAATCATTTCTTTCCCTTTCTTTATCTTCTCTTCAGCAACGCTGTTTCTTGTAATAAGATCCTTCACTTTTGAATTCAATGAATGAATCTCATAGTCTTTTCCCTTGATCTGTTTTTTCAGATCGTTTATTTTAGCAACAAATTGAGTGTTTGTTGTACTCAGTATCTTTTCAGATTTCTTCAATCTGTCGTTTTCTTCTACAACTTCTCTAAACAATCTCTTGATGCTCGAATAGCTTTTGAACATCTCATTTACTTCTTCCCAAGAGTAGTCAGTTTGATCTTCATTATCCTGTTCCAGATTGATATCATTTGAGGAGTTGGAATAGCATGAATTTACCTCGACTTCATCCAGACCGTTGTCTAGTCCTACATAGCATTGATCCCATCCTTCTTCATCATTAGCAAAGAAGGCTTCATCATTTTCTGATGAGCTATCTGAGAAATGACTTGAGCTGCTTGACTCTTGTTCAGCTAACATAGCTTTTTGTTCATGTTTGAGTTTTCGATCTCTCTTTGCTCTCAGCTCTTCTCGTTGGCTTTTGGATAGATCAGGACAGTCTGTTTTGAAGTGACCTGTTCTGCCACAACCAAAGCACGTATAATCTGTAGAGTTAGAAGTTTTAGACATTTTACCAGTCTGCTGTTTTGATTCTTCCTTGTTATCAGATCGATCATTGTCACGCTTCTTGTAGAATCTGTTTTTGTTATCTTTATAGAAGCATCTGTTTTTCATAGATCTGATCTCCATCTTGTCCATACGTTTGGCGATCATTGCAAACTCTTTTAACAGTTTGTCATAACCTTTCTCTTCATCTAGCAGTGAAGGTTCAGAAGGTTCATCTGGTTTGCTCTTTGCTTTGAAGGCTACTTCTTTGTCCTTCTTAGAGCTGCTTTCTGCCTTTTTGGACAGATGATCTGGTCCTCGAATTCTTTGAATGTCACATTCATGACCTTAAAGGTGATCAAATAATGCTTCTGTAGACAGTTCATTGAAATCTGCACGGAGAGGTTGCATTGCAGCATAGATCTCCCAGCTAGGTGGAAGTGCTCTGAGTACTTTCATATTCTTCTCCCTTTGAGTATATTTGTTCTTATTGAACGCAGATATCTCAAGGAGAATTCCAGTGAATCTCATCTTCATTTGTTCTATTGTCTCGCCTGGTTTCATCTTGAATTCATCATATTTGTTGCAGGCTAGAGACAGCTTGTTCTCAATCATGACTTCAGATCCTAGACACAAGTCTTGTAGGTCTTCCCACATCTCTTTGGCAGTATCCAAATCTTGGATTTTGGCCAAATGTACCCCTTTGACTGAGCTAGATATGATCCCTTTAGCAAAGTCATCCAGATTGGCTTCACGGCGTTCTTCTGCTGTGTATTTTCTTGGTCTTTAGGAGCTATCTGTGTTGTTACTCCAGTTGAGGTAGTTACTGTCACTTCTTCAGTGATCTGTAGTGGGCCTTCTTCAATAACTTTCCACATCAGATAGTGATGGGCTTTGAGTGCCATTTTGATTCTGAAGCTCCATTCTCTATACCTTGGATGGAGAATTCTTCACAAGCCCTGATAGTATGCACGTGAATGAAAATAGGTTTTCCTGGATCTATTCAAGTTGACCACGCAGGTATTAACCTTGTGAAGCAAAACAATGGTCTTATGAACCACTGCTCTGATACCACTTGTTGGTCCCGAAAGAGCAAGGTTTGGTGTATGGGGGGGGGGGGGGAATACACCAAATACAAACTTTCAGTTTACTTGTTCAAAATATTAGAGAGTTCAAGCTATTCTTATTTAAGAAATTGCTCGGCAGATGACTAACCAGATTGATACTCAGATCAATACCAGATTAGTCCAAATAAATTGCTCTCTAGTGAAAACACTTAGACAATAATAAGAGTGATCTTATTATTTTCAAAGTATTGTGTGTGCGAAAATATGGTGGATTTAATGAGTGCTCTTGGTTAGAAAACCTTAAGGATTAATCAGGTTGTTAAGCAGATTGATTGAGATGCAGATTATATGATGGTGCAGATGGTCAGAATAATAAACAACTGAAAGTAAATATGCAGAAATATAAAGAACACAGTTATTTAACATGGTTCGGGAAATTCCTATGTCCACGATCTGGTCAAATCTAGACCAGATTATCCACTACTAGGATACTCTGTTTGTTTATACTCATGGAGAACGAGTCACAAGTATTAATCAATGCTAGAGAGATACTTATGCACGAAATAAGGGTCGTGTCACTTTACAACAGATTACCTCTACGTTACCACTAGAAAACTACTAGCTAGCAGGGTGATCTCCTTTCTCTCGATAAGACAGACTTGAATCGAGGTTGGGTTGGTGTGATGTAGTATCACAGTTTGAAGCTCTTAGTCTGGTTCACAGGTTGATTGAGAGTATTTTGTCAATATAGCTCCCGTGCGTGTGTCTATTAATCCAGACCATGGCTCCAAATATATAAAGGCATTGAATTTTAAAATTCTAGCCGTTTGTTGATTGGCATGAGATTGATTGCCGATTGCCAATCAATGATATCCATCGTATCTGTTCTTGCCATGTAGAGAACGTTGACTCAATCTTCAAGTTTATGGAAAGCAGATTGCCAACGGCTTCTTTCCTTCTTTGTGTTAAACGAAGATTCTCTTCCCAAACCCTGATGGATGGACTTCATTTTTGACGTAGCAAGATGGTATGATGTGTAGGATGATGTCATCTGGTGGTTTGATGATTCTATCGATCTGGTGCTACGCTGTAAGCGACGATCTGGTTAGTGATCTGGTCGCTGTCTGTTACAGCAGATCGATTCCTTCTTGGCATAAAGACTTGGCCTTCATCCTATGCTATTTATAAAAATGACTTCCATAGGAATAATTCCTTTACATGTCAAGTCATCTCCTAATTTGTTCTCTAACAGAATTCACTTTAAAAGTAGTGATCTGCTTTACACGTAGAACAATTTAAAAAAAAGAGCTAAGTGTGTTTCGAAGGATCATCATCAAAACCAAAAACACATTAGGGTTCCCAACACGCAAGCCCCCTGTTGAACATTCTGTTCGTATAGTGAATGGGTACTACCATCACTATCTCTATTGCCTCTTGTAGTTGCTCGTCAGTGATATCTCCAAAGCTAAGACCTTCATCTCTCAGTTTGTAGACTTCATCTATAATATTCAGCACGTTGTATGTTGTATTGCTGATAGTGCTGCCCTTGCTTACTCGAATGGTAGCTTCATTTCCACCTTTCTCTCATTGCCATAAGAGATAGAAAGTTGTCACTTCCTTTGGCAGGAATTGGAGAGGGTGTGTGGTGATAATGTTATGAAATCCTACAACAGTTTAAACGAGATATAGGTGAACACCATTCTTCCATCAATGAAGTATGAGTGTTCAACAGTATATAGAATAACAAATTTCACGGTTCAATATTTGTTCACAGATGTATGCTAATGAAAGGACTGATTTCTAACATAGTTTTAAGAGGTTTTAGAACATTTTAAGAACATACAGAGATGATTTTAAGAGAAAAGCTTATGAGAAGGAAACCTCTGCATCGTTTAACAAGGGCGAAAGCCTTGTCCAGTTTGTGAAATCCGTAGGTGTCAAGAACGGCATATAAATCTTGATGAATGTATTGATTCAAAAATTTGACTTGCTCGAGAAATAGGGTTGATTTGGGAGCCATTTTGAGAGTAAGGTTTGAGAGATTTAGGAATGGTGAAAAAAGAAACTTGCTAAGTGCTTGAAGAAGAAGAAGAGTGTAGATGATAGTCAAACCGCCTTATAAAATATATATAGATGAGTGATAAACAGAGTAATATTTTAATTGATATTCTTCCATTTTTCAGCTTTTCCTGCTTTCCTAAGTTATAGACTTATAGTTTATTATGCCCTCTTCTCTGCGTCTGATACACGCGCTTTGATCCTACGGTTGCAGTGTGGCGCGTGTCTGTTTTAGCCGTCACTTTTCCTCCTTTTTCTTGATATAGTAAAAATCTCCTCGATCACAGTTCCCAAACTCTGTACTTAATCATCAAAAATAAAGATTTGGTATATTATGTCAGAATTTAGATATAAGGGCTATGATTAAAATAGATATAATCGTCGTATTTAGATTTATCTTGTTGACATTCCCCCTTGACTAAGTAACGTGAATACTAGAGAATATTTTAATTTCCACGTGGCTACTAGTCATTTGTTGTAGTCATTCTTTTTGTTAACGATCTATTGTCATTATCAATCTCTTTATACTGTTGATAATTCCCGGTTGGAATTTTATCGATCTGTCTATCATTAACTTGCATTGAGATGATCTGGTGTCTATTTCCAGTTGGTATTTTACATGATCTGTTCTAAATCAGTCTGGTCTATGATGATCTGATAATAATTCCCTGTTGGAAATTTTACTTGATCGGTGACCTATCAATCTGGTCCTTTCTTCCAGATTTAACAATCCTAATTTACCACAAAGCATCTTGAATCTTTCTTCTGCTAATGCTTTAGTAAGAATGTCTGCTCTCTGTATTTTAGTGTGTATCTTCTCGATCTGTACATGTTTTCTTTCAACATGATCCCTTATAAAGTGATGTCTCACATCTACATGTTTGCATTTGGTATGCAAACCAGGATTCTGTGTGATTGCTATAGCACTTGAGCTATCACAGAAAATGGGTATCTCCTTGACATCGATCTCGTAGTCTTTGAGTTGTTGTTTTAACCAGAGTATTTGAGCGCAACAATTCCCAGCTGCCATATATTCAGCCTCTGTAGTTGATGTGGCAACAGATGTCTACTTCTTTGAGAACCAAGAGATCAGTTTATTTCCTAAAAACTGACATGTGCCAGATGTTGACTTTCTATCTAACTTGCATCCAGCATAATCTGAGTCTGTATATCCAGTTAGCTCAAAGTTGTCTTCACAAGGGTACCACTATCCAATGTAAGCTGTTCCCTTAAGATATCTTAATATCTTCTTAGCTACTTCCATGTGAGACTCTTTCGGATTCGCTTGATATCTTGCACATACTCCCACTACAAATGTGATGTCAGGTCAACTGGCTGTTAGGTAGAGTAGTGATCCTATAATCCCTCTGTATTGAGTAATATTAGTTGGTTTTCCCTCTGTATCAGGATCAATTTTCCCGTTGGTCTACATTGGAATTTTAACAGGTTTACTGTCTTTTACTCCAAACTTAGTCAGCAGATCGTGAATATATTTGCTTGGTTAATGAAGATGCCATCATGTAACTGCTTGACCTGCAAACCTAGAAAGAAACTCATCTCGCCCATCATGGACATTTGATACTTATTTTTCATAAGTTCAACAAATTTATCAAATAAGTGAGTAGATTGGGATCCAAATATGATATCATCTACATAGATCTGTACTAAAAGGATATTCTTTTTAACTTTGATGATGAACAAAGTCTTGTCAACTGATCCTCTTCTAAATCCAGATTCTAGTAGAAATGTAGACAATGTCTCATACCAAGCTCTAGGGGCTTGTTTTAGACCATAGATTGCTTTTGTCAGTCTGTATACTTTCTGATTTGGATCTGCTTCTTTGAATCCAGGTGGCTGTTCCACATAGACTTCCTCTTCAAGGATACCATTTAGAAAGGCACTTTTGACATCCATCTGGTATACCTTGAATCTTTTGTGTGCAGTATATGCCAAGAACAACCTTATTGCTTCTAGTCTGGCTATGGGTGCAAATGTTTCATCAAAATCAATGTCTTCTTGTTGATTATAGCTTTTAGCTACTAATCTGGCTTTGTTTCTGACTACTTCACCCTTCTCATCTCGTTTATTTTTGAACACCCATTTTACACCAATAACTTCTTGGTGTTTGGGTCTGTCCACGAGATACCAGACCTCATTTCTTTTGAACGCATTAAGTTCTTCTTGCATTGCTGTTATCCAATTTGCATCTTGTAGTTCTTCATGAACATCAGATGGTTCAATGCGAGATAGGTAGAAACTTAACAAGGCACTTTCTCCATGCATTCTTCTTGTTTTCACACGATCTGATGGGTTCCCAACAATCTGTTCTGGTGGATGATCTTGTATCCATCTCCTTCTCTTGGTCATCTCTTCCTAAGATATTTTCGGATCAGGTTGATCTGTTGGGTCCTCAAATTCAGTGTGTGCTTGAAATGGTTTCTCATCTGTTCTTGCTTTTGGATTTAAATTTTCAGATTGATTATCATTTGCAATGACTGTTTCATTGCTTTCAGTTGGTGATCTGTTTTCATCCAGATCGTGTTGGATTGTTCCCCCTTGCTGTATGATTTCTTCAGCAATGGGTGGAATATTGATCTCTTCATCATTGCTTTTTGAGTTCTAGATCAGAATATCTTCTAATAATATCTCATTCATCTTTCTTGTAGTCATCTGGTTTTCTGTCTGTTTATCATCTGGTGACCTGTTCTCAACAATGGACTCTTCAAAAACAACATGAGGTGTTACATCCACAATATGAGAGTTCTTATTGTAGACTCGATATGCTTTACTGACATCAGAATATCCTAAGAATATTCCAGGATCAGTTTTGCTATCAAAAGTCCTCAATTGAGATTTCCCATTATTATGTATGTAACACAAACAGCCGAAAGTGCGAAAGTAAGAGATCTTAGGCTTTCTATTGTTCCAAATCTCATATGGTGTCTTTCCATGTCTAAGTGAAATTGATGATCTGTTCTGAGTATAACAGGTTGTGTAAATTGCTTCTGCCCAGAACTTCTTAGGTAGATTGGTTGCATTTAGCATAGTACGAGCTGCCTCTTTTAGTGATCAGTTATGCCTTTCAACAACTCCATTCTGTTAAGAGTTCTAGCAGCTAAAGTTTGATGAGTGATCCCCATCTTATTGCAGTATGCTTCAATCTTTTGGTTGAGAAATTCTGTTCCTCGATCTGTTCTGATAGTAGTTATACTCATCTCTTTTTGTTTTGTGATTTTGTGTAGAAAATCGGGCAGTTTGGCTAGTGTCTATTTCTTCTTTAACAGAAAGATAACCCAGGTGAACCTTGAGTAGTCATCTATGATTACTAAGGTGTATTTTCTTCCATTTATGCTTAGTGGTTTAACTGGTCCAAACAGATCCAGATGCAAGAGCTCCAGTATTCTTGATGTTGAGTGAGCTGTTTTACTTGAAAAGGATGATCTGGTTTGCTTTCCAGCTTGACAAGCATCACATATATGATATTTATCATATACTTGATCTGGTAGACCTTCCACTAATTTTTTTTTAGGAATCCTGTTGATTGATTTCAAATTTTGGTGACTCAATCTCTTGTGCCATAACCAGCTTGTTTCTGATACAGTTTTAGTGAATAAGCAGGTCTCGATCTGGTTTGTCCACTGGACAATACATAGTCAGTCCTGCAATTTTCCGGTAAGGAGTATCTCATCTCCTTCCTTGTTCTTCACAAAACAGTTGTTAGTATCAAAGATGATCTGATTACCATTAGCACAGAATTGACTTACTGAAAACAGATTGTGACTAAGACCCTCAACATACGATACATTTGAGATGGTGGTCTTGCCAACTTTTATGTTTCCATATCCTCTAGTGTACCCTTTTGAGTTGCATCCAAAGGTGACCTGTGGTCCTGGCTTTTCTATGTAATCTGATAGTAGATTCTTGTCACATGTCATGTGCTTCGAACATCCACTATCAATTATCCAGATTGTTCCTCTTGCTATCTTGTTTCTTCTTGCAGTCTTTTGGTCCTGTAATTAATTAAACTTAGCTACACTTCAACGTTTGGGTGCTCGGTTATTAGCAAATGTTCCCTTTCGAATACAGAACATTTTTGGGTTAGGAACAGAAATATAGCAAGTAATGATGTTCCCATCATTATCAACTCTAGACAGAGAATGAAATACAGATGGATGATGTCTCTCTATTCCATCATTCTTCAATCCCTTCTTAATAGGTACTGTCCTGTTGACATTCTTTGCCCTGTTGACATTTTTGGTGGGTAATGTCCTGTTGACATTCTTTGTATGAACATGATTTGTTTCTGTGTAATGAGCTGGTTGACCCTTTGTTTGGTAGTATTGTTTGTACCCGGTCTCTTTTATCATCATCCTCTGGGGATGATCTTTCTTGTTTCTCAGATTTATTATTTGATCTGGTATTTGCTTTCTCTCTGGTACAAAGCTTATGGTTCCCGAAGAATTTTCCGAGTGACTTGGATATCCTAATTCAGATGTGCCTTTTTGCTGCAGATTAATTAGCAGTTTAGTACGTTCATCACTTTTGTAGATCATTTCTTTGTCTTTCTTTATCGTTTCTTCAGCTACGTTGTTTCTGTTGATGAGATCTTTAACCTTTGAGTTTAGTGAGTGAATCTCTCTATCTTTTCCCTTGATCTATTCTTCCAGATCAATTACTTGGGCAGCAAATTGGCTGTTAGCTGTGCTCAGTATCTGTTCAGATTTCTTATGCTCGAATAGCTCTTGAACATCTCATTAACTTCTTCCCATGAGTATTCAGATTGCTCTTCTACTTCCTGTTCCAGATCATTATCATTTGAGGAATTGGAATTGCAAGAATTTACCTAGACTTCATCTAGACCGTTGTCTAGTCCCACATAGCATTCATCCCAACTTTCTTCGTCATTAGCATAGAATGCTTCATCATTCTCTGATGAGCTATCTGAAAAATGACTCGAGCTACTTGATTCTTCTTCAGCTAGCATGGCCTTGCGTTCATATTTGAGTTTTTGATCTCTTTTTGCTCTCAACTCTTCTCTTTGGCTTTTGGACAGATCAGGACAATCTGTTTTGAAGTGACCTATTCTACCACAGCCAAAGTAGGTATAATCTGTTGAGTTAGATGTTTTTGAGGATTTACCCGTCTATTGTTTTGATTCATCCTTGTTATCAGATCGATCATTGTCACGTTTCTTGTAGAATTTGTTTTTGTTATCTTTGTAGAAACGTCTGAATTTCTTCGATCTGACCTCCATCTTGTCCATATGTTTGGCGATCATTGCAAACTCTTTTAACAGTTTGTCATAGCCCTTCTCTTCATCTGGTGTAGTAGAATCAGAAGGTTCATCTGTTTTGCTCTTCGCTTTGAAGGCTACTTCTTTGTCCTTCTTCGAGCTGCTTTCTGCCTTTTTGGACAGATGATCTGGTCCACGAATTCTTTGTATATCACATTCATGGCCTTTAAGATAATCAAACAAGGCTTCTGTAGAGAGTTCATTGAAGTCTGCACGAAGTGGTTGCATTGCAGCATATATCTCCCAGCTAGGTGGGAGAGCTCTGAGTACTTTCATGTTTTTCTCTCTTGAGTATATTTGTTCTTTTTGAACGCAGATATCTCAAGTAAGATTCCAGTGAATCTTGTTTTCATCTGTTCGATGGTCTCGTCTGGTTTCATTTTGAATTCATCATATTTGTTGCAGGCAAGTCACAACTTGTTTTCAATCATGACTTCGGATCCTAGACACAAGTCTCTTAAGGCTTCCCACATCTCTTTGGCAGTATCCAAATCTTGGATTTTGGCCAGATGTACACCTTTGACTGTGCTAGATATGATCCATTTCGCAAATTCATCCAGGTTAGCTTCGCGACGTTCCTCTGAAGTGTATTTTCTTGGATCTTTAGGAACTATCTGCGTTGTTACTCCAGTTGAAGTAGTTACCGTCTTTTCCTCAATGATCTCTAGTGGACCTTCTTCTATTACTTTTCACATTAGATAGTGATGGGCTTTGAGTGTTGTTTTAATTCTGAAGCTCCATTCTCTATATCCTTGGATGGAGAATTCTTCACAAGCCCTAACAACAGATGATTCCATAGTAGATAGAATGCAAGTAAATGAAAGATAGGTTTTCCTAGATCTATTCAAGTTTACCACACAGGTATTAACCCTGTGAAACAGAAACAATGGTCGTTTGAACCACTGCTCTAATACCACTTGTTGGTCCCGAAAGAGCAACGTTTGGTGTATGGGGGGGGGGAATACACCAAATACAAACTTTTCAGTTTACTTGGTAATTTATTAGAGAGTTCAAGCTATTCTTAAACAAGAAATTGCTCGGCAGGTGACTGACCAGATTGATCAACAGATCGATACCAGATCAGTCCAAACAGATTGCTCTCTAGTGTAAGTGCTTAGACAAAATAAGAGTGATCTTATTACTTTTTAAGTATTGTGTGTGCGGAAATATGGTGGATTTAGTTGGTGCTCTTATATAGAAAACCTTAATGATTAACCAGATCGTTTAAAACAGGTTGATTGAGATGCAGTCTAGATGAAAGTGCAAGGGTTAGAATAAATAAATAAAGAACTGGATATAAATATGCAGAAAGGTAAATGACACAGTTGTTTAACGTGGTTCGGGAAATCCCTACGTCCACGGTCTGATCAAAGCCAGATCAGATTATCCACTACTAGGATACTCTTCTTCTTTAGACTCGCTGAGAACGAGTCACAAGTATCAATCAAAGCTAGAAGCATACTTATGCACGAAGTAAGGGTCGTGTCCCTTTACAACAAATTACCTCTACGTTACCACTAGAAAACTACTAGCTAGCAGGGTGATCTCCTCTCTCTCGATAAGATAGACTTGAATCGAGACTGGGTTGGTGTGATGTAGAATCACAAGTTGTTTGAAGCTCTTAGTCTGGTTCAGAGATTGATTACCTTAGCGTGTTATTCGATGTAGCGTATATTTCTCCAGATTTTAAACTTCAAGTATATATAGGCTTCAATTTGAAATTCTAGCCATTTGTTGATTGGCGCGGATTTGATTGTAGATTGCCAATCAATGATGTCCATCATATCTGCTTTTGCCTTGTAGAAACGTTGATCCAATCCTCTAAGTATGGAAAGCAGATCGCTAACGGTTACTTTCCTTCCTCGTGATAATCAAGGATTCTTCTTTCCAAACCCTATTGGATGGACTTTTATAATGACGTGGCACGTGGATATGATATGTAGGGTGATGTTATCTGGTGGTTTGATGACTCTGTCGATCTGGTGTCTTGCTGTGATTATCGATCTGGTCGGTGATCTGGTTGCTGTGTGCTACAGCAGATCGATTTCTTCTCTTTTGTGAAATGTCTTGGTATTCAACCTAGACTATTATTGAAATGACTTCTATAGGAATGAATCCTTTACATGTTAATTCATCCCTAATCTGTTCTATATCAGAATTCACTTTATACGTAGTGATCTGTCAACATGTAGAACAGTTTAACACCAATAAAAGCTATAAAACCTAAGTGAGTTTCGAAAAGATCATCATCAAAACCAAAGTATTTCGGGGTTCCCAACACTATCTCAGTGATCTGCATTGGACAGGTTCACTCTTCCAAGCTGATCTGGTCAAACAGATCAGGTTCACTTTCTAGAGAGGTGGTCTGGTCCAAAGTTGCTCCAAAAAGTTAATGCAAGAAACTGGGTCCAATCTACTTTTGACTAGATTGAGTGCCCTTCATCAGGTTATCTGCTTGCTTCAGGTGAGCTGGTCTGCTTCGATGATCCAGAAGACTATCTAACCAGATGACTTGCTATAGGACAGAACACTTAACGTATTTAAGTCATTTACAATTAGTCATCAGCTAACCTAGTCTAAATAAGCATAGGTTTGCTCTCTATCAGATTCACTTGATATCACAGTGATCTGTTACATGTTGAGCAAGCTAGATCTAGTAAACAGAACATGAAATAAATCTAAGTGTGTTTCGAAAGGACATCATCAAAACTAAATTTTGTGAGGGGTCCCAAAAGTCTATTTTGTCTTTTACAGGCTGAACACTGAGGTGGGAAAAAGAGGAAGAGGCGCGAAGCCTTTACGCTGCAAAAGGTAACTCACACCTCACGTCAGCACGTTAGGCGGGTAATCAAGTACCTACGCCTGCCCACCTACCCCCAATAACCGCCATCGCCTCTCTATTTCGGACGTTACACCTTCTTTCCCCTTTAAGTCGTGCCACTCCTACACTCTCTCTTATTTCCAAATTCAATCACTCAACCACCTCTCCCCACTACCTCCTGCTTCTTCACGCAACCTCCATGGTCCTTACCCGTCCCAAAAACAAACTCAGAAAAATTGCAACTAAAGGCACAGTAAATTTAAACCTCGACAACGAGTAAGAAACAACTATACGGAATAAAGTGATGACGAAGAAGAAGTGAGAAGCAAATAGCCAACCCACCTCGACAACCGGAGAACCCATGCCACCACCAAAAGAAACTGTGGCGGAGGCTCTCCCAAGGCAACACCCGATAATCCTTATTTTTAGTTTAATTTAATTCTATTTTATTTCAACCACGTGGGGTTTAGATGTCCTGATCCTCCGGTTGAGAATTTCGCTAACTTATCAGTAATTAATGGAAAAACAGGACAATCCCACGAAAAGCCAGGATCTAGGGTCAGAATATAATATTCTAAGTGCCAGGATTTATCGGCACTGTGATATTTACCATAAAGATCGGGCAAGGTAGTAGGAGAAATGTACAGAAAAGGAGGATAGTGGTTGACTTTGTTGGTATTAAAAAAGATGTTTGCAGTGTCAAAAGTTTCCAAAAAGAGAAAAATACATGTGCAGGAACAAGGCATTACTAATAGACATGGGGTTAAGCTAATTCAAAAAAATGGAGTAATGGACAATCAACTCGCAAAAGTAATTGGGAAGAGGCAAGTGTAAGCTAACCTCAAACTGACTACGCCACATCACCACAAAGGGGGGGGGGGGGTTTAACATTTAAAGGTCTCTCATCGGCAGTAGGAATCCTAATAGAGTAAGGACCAACATTGTAAAACAATTTCATCAACAACATAAGGTTTTATCTTTCGCACTCGAACGAGGAAAAGAGGAAATATTGTTAGTTTAAGAAAACTTTATGTTTAAAAACAGAAGGCATGCTAGCTAGAAGTTTAAAGCTTATTTGAAAAGCTTTTATTTTCCCTAGAAATATTGAAACGTTAAGATGATACTCTAATAAGAGTTCATGCATGTCTATTTGTGTCATTCAATTGATTTGAATGATCATTTCACGTATATCACATGAGAAAATATTTGCAGATAAACCAAACAAAAACTGAATAAAGTCATCACAATAACAAAATATGTAATCAAGTTTCTTGCATATTGGTAAAAGGCGCTTGAAAAGCGCAATGTACTAACAAAATATCGACAAAATGTCATAGCTAAATAGAGCAAACATTAGCGGAATCATTAACAGGAGGCTCCTGATTCTCCGAAGGAATGTTATCCGATACGCCTGCAGAGGTAAGATTCACGGGTAGATCCATCTCTTTCAATCCTGAGTCCGTTGCATCTTTCTCGGCCTCTGGTTATGCGATGGACTCAGAGGCAATAGCTTCTTTGTCACCCTCTGATTCCATAACTGCCCAGAATTGACGATTTCTTTTTTCGCCACAGGACCGACAATGAGCTCGGAGGTTGTAACTTCACTTTTGACTTCTAGCCCAATGCCAACATCAGAGTCAATGGCATCTTTGTTTATTTCAGATTCTACCACTGCTCCAGATGGATTGTGGTATGTTGATGCTTTTTCTTCTTGGGGATTGACGGATGATGTTTCCCCGTGAGGAACCTCAGAATCTAGAAAGAAAAGATTTACTGTTAATGCTTCCACAAAACTTGGTGCAGGATTTGCGCCTGCCATTGAGGATGAACCTCTTCCATTCTTACAAAAAAATTTCAGTTCCTAAAACAATAAAGAGGTTCAAATCATAAAAAGTTAGGAATAGAATTGCAAAAGGAAGGAATGCACGAACATAAATAGGAGAATGGTTTACCCCTTCCGGTAAGCGGTAATTTTTCAATATGATTCTAGGTGAAAGGAAGTATGGGATATCAGACAGTGCCCCACAGAGGATTAGAGTCAAGTAACGCCATTTCTGGTCTGACGAAAACTTGATCGGCTGCACTGAGTACGTCCATGAACTAGGGATATTCATCCTCGAGGTCAGGATATATCTCTAGGGTAGGAGGATTAACCATCAGGCGATTTGCAACTTTTTCCAAGTCAATTTCTGATAATCGATCATCAATATCTAGCTGAGCGCAAACCTTAGCTACCATCTCTACAATCCAGTAGCCGATAGGATTAATCTGACACATTTCAAGGAATGCAAATACCTTTCAGGTAATTCCCTCACAACCCAATCCATGAATTGCTGCCCAAGAGGGCTCACAAGGACATGGCTCTTGCAGAGCTCTACGCCATCTTTCTGGCTAGCAAGCCTAGCTCGGAAGTCTGCCTGCTGCGCCTATCGACGAAAGTTGCAAACCAGCTTTTCATTCCTAGATGCCGATTTGAATGTGACTTTTTTGCGTTTCATATAACAGTGAAATGATCAAACTTAATTCCCCTTCCTAGACTTCCAGGCCAACGGGCGGCAACGGTAAGTATGGCAAGCTCCCCACTAATACTAATTCCCATTGTTCATAAGATGCCCCACTAATACTAAGGCACTCCCGATGGTGAACTACCTTCAAATGCTCAATATGTTTGTTCGCCTTCTTCAGGAATTCTTGGTACTAGAGCAAGCCTCCAAGGCTTTAGCTTTATCTATCAAAAGTAGATCTCGTTCATCTGCGAGTATTTTGTATTGACTTTGCACCTTTTTCATTTGCTCGTTAAAACTTTCCAAGCTTTGGATTTCACCCCTAAGAAAATCCAATTCTTCTTGGGCAGAGGTGTATTCAGCAATCGGGCCACAACGTGCCCTGACAAATACATGAGTGTGCCAGTGAAATCCAATGCATAGCTAGAATTGGTGGCAGCAGCTCTGGCAGGATAGGGTCAGACGTCCCTAGCTCCGGAGAGGGGGGGAGAGGGGGGAGATCAATAGGATGATGAAGATTAGGAGAAGGTGAAGCAGAGATACTAATGATGTCTCTTTCAGAGTTTTCAGAACTCTGAGCTGGTTTAGGCCTTTTGGAAACCGGCCCATCAGGGCCGTGCAGCGTCTTTTAGAAATTGTCTTGAATACACTGGGACGCCACTAGTGATAGGAATTGGAAACCGGCCCATCAGGGCCGTGCAGGGTGCGTCTTTTAGAAATTGTCTTGAATACACTGGGACGCCACTAGTGATAGGAGTTTTAGGGACAGACCCAGAGGGAGGCGGAATGCTAGTAGAAGAGGCACTCTTGCTAGAGCCTCCCTCCCCATACTCCTGAGCTCTACGTTTGGCCGCCAATTTCTCTAACAAAAGGGTCGCAATCCTATCATGGATTGTCTGGTTTAGGAGGTCGGTAAAATCATGCCTAAGAACGTGAAAACATCAAGGAAGTTATAATCATGGAATGTAATAATCCATAGAATTTAATGATGGTAAAAAAATGCAGATTAATTATAAAAACAAACTCATGGATAGTTGCCAAGGTCGACTAGGATGCAAGTCAAAGTAAGAAAGAGCGCTCTCGTTTTTGGAAAAGGGAATGACCAGTGAAAAGCTGGATGACCTCATCCAAGTTCAAAAAGTTCCAGAGAGATTACTAATCCTCCAGTCGATAATTTCGCTAACTTATCAGTAATTAATGGAAAAACAGGGCAATCCCACGAAAAGCCAGGATCTGGGGTCATAATATAATATTCTAAGTGCCAGGATTTATCGGCATTGTGATATTTACCATAAAGATCGGGCAAGGCAGTAGGAGGAAAGTATAGAAAAAGGAGGAGAGCGATTGACTTTGTTGGTTTTAAAAAAGATACTTGTTTAGTCTCATTTTGTTCATCTAAACTTAGGTTTTCCGTAGCTTTATTCCTATTATTTTCCCTCGTTCCGTGATGTTTTGGCCCGATTTATGTTTCATTTTATGTTTCAGGATCATTGGCCTAAACGAGCGTCGAAAGTGGAAAAGAAACGAGAAAAGACGAGAAAATGAAGAAGTGTACTGAAAGCAGGTCGACGACCGAGCCAGCGCGCGCCAAGGACACGCGGCACACGGTCAGCGGTCGCTGAGCATTGGCCAGCGGTCGCTGACTGGCCAGGCTGAGCCAGCGCGCGCGCCAGCGACCGTGCCAGGCCGAGTCAGCGGCCGCTGACTACTCCGCGGTCGCTGACTCCCCGTTTCTCGCACGGGCCGTTGCAACGAACCCTAGCGCCACTAGGAACAACCCTAGTCAGCGGTCGGTGACTTCCAGAGACCGCTGAGTTACCTCTCGCTATAAAAAGACACGTCGTGCCATTCATTCGATACATCTCAGTTCTCCATACTTCATCCCGACTCCTTTTAGCACGAATTCCTAGACTAGTTTTCCAGTATATTTCCATTGTTTTTAGTTCGTCTCGATCCCGCATTCAAGGGTCGAGACTTAGCATTCTAGATAGGATTTTTCATTCCGTTCTTCGTTTTGGAGTTAGCCGTTTACAACATTCGAACACCGTTATTTCCAGATTTTCATTGTCGTTCCAGACGTACTTCAAGTATTAATTCAAGTTTGTTTCTTTCCTTTTTAATTATTGCTTGTTTATTTACTTTTATCGTTTATTTCGTTTTATGCTTTCAATTCCTTTCATCGCCTTTAATTTCCAGATTTCTTTTCGTTCTACTTTCGTTTTCAAACTTCAAGTTCTTTACTTTCTTAGATTAGATTTAATTTTCGTTCTTAGTTTAAACTTTAATTGTTTCCTTATTTACTTTCTTCGCCTAGCTATAGAAATCCAAATCAAACTCTTTTTAATTGCTTTCCGTTTTTATGAACAAAGAATATAATCGCCCTGCTAAGCCTTCCTTGAGAATACGACTAGGGTCAGCTTATTAATCTATAACGAACTCGTTTTAAATTGCGAGTGACTTAATATAATTGGAAGTATATCGGCTGGAAATATTCCTCGTGCCCGATACTGAGTCCCTTTATCGAACAGTGGGTCTGGTCTAAACAATGCCACGTACTGACAGTTAAAAATAAGCTGAAACAATACTTGCAGTGTCAAAGTTTCCAAAAAGAGAAAAATACATGTGCAGGAACAAGGCTTTTCTATAGACATGGGGTTAAGCTGATTGAAAGGAATGAAGTAATGGGCAATTAAATCAAAAAAGTAATTGGGGAGAGGCAAGCGTAGGCCAACCTCAAACTGACTACGTCACATCACCACAGATGGGCGTTTAACATTAAAAGGTCTCTCATCGCCAGCATGAATCATAATAGAGCAAGGGCCAACATTGTAAAATAATTTCATCAACGACCTAAGGTCTTTATCTTTCGCACTCGAACGAGGAAAAGAGGAAAAATCAGGGAGACCCATGAAAGAATTAAAAGAGTAGAAGGAGATGTACCAGTAAATATGGCGGACTAGGACATGAAATCAAGAAAACAAGGAAGAAAAGGCGAGAAATACCTACAACGAGTGAAATCAAAATGTTTTTTCAAAAGTGATGTACGTGCTTATTTATAGTTAAGAAGGCAACGATAGGTAAACTAAATTCGATACTTGCGTAGCACCAACGTGAAAAAAGGTTTTTTCGAATCTGACGGTTGGGATTAAACGACAGATGAAGTCCCCAACGATAAAACAGTGAAGAAACGGGTACAATAAATCAACAGTCAAAAGGGTAATTACAAATTTCTACACGTTATGTCATGTAATAATTAGAGCGGAACACGATACCCGAGGGTATAGTCTTCAAAATTACGAAAAAACCCTCAAAAAAGGCAGGATTTATCCAGAGCCTAATAATGGGTTTCGACTCATAAGATGACAGAGGTCACTTTTGAGACTAAGGGGGGAACAGCTGATAGGGAATATTACAGCATTACTTCGTAAAGAATAAAAAGAAATCCAATACTAAAATAAGATACTCTTTACCAAGATAAAATTAAGTTCTGGAACATCCAAAACTGAAAAGGATCAGAGGACCTTTGTGGTCTGGTTATTATCCAGAGGGAGGGATTTGAATAACCTTCACCTCTGTTTGAGATAACCTCTGGAACAATGGCGTGATAGCTCTGATTCTAGGGGTCTGCTAAGTAAGATAGCTACGTTTATTGTACTTCCCGACATATGTCCATTTCGAATCTGACATATGTCAGAGTTACAAAGTTATGCGGAGAAGGCCCCTAACAACCCAAAACCCAAATGGGGACCATTAACACGCAGTAAGCTATAATTGGACGAGAATCATTTACACGCACCATTCACACCTAGTACATCTGAGGTATATTATTTATTTACCCTTCATTTACCTAGCTATATATACCCCATCATTTGTTTCATACAAATGAGAGAACGAACACTTGTTCTTTCACGCATTCTGATTAACCAAATAAACTGACTTGAGCGTCGGAGTGTCTTCCCGGAGGACCCCCGACCACTCATCCGGTCTTATTTTGAAGGTCACATCTGTGACTACATGACCGAGATAATCACTTATTCCAGCTACGCAGCTTGAGTTAAGGTATAAAGTCCAAACTCTTGGAGCTTTATAACATTTTCTGTAAATATCATTTTTTGTAAATAATTTGTTGAAGACTAATCCTTAATCTAAAAGATAGGTTATAGGAATTTTGAGTATGACTTGACCCTTCTCTAGGATAGTAGAGTATGACGGAAAATGTAGTCTTCTGAGCATGTATACCTTGTGAGATTTAAGCCTAATTGTTATATGTCTTTACTTAGCATGTTTATTTATGTGTGTATATAAGCTTGAACTTGGTATGTACTAGAACTTGTTTGTCCCCTTGGTCAAGATCCAACAGCCCTAGTTAAGAACTCTAGATGATTTAGGCACCTTTTTGTCAAATAGCCTAGAGTCATAATAGTCTTCCAAAAAATACATTTACCATTGCTAGCCATTTTGAGCCATATCAGTTCTTTATGCCTCACACACACACACACACACACACATATACCCCGAAGAAAGTCTTACTCATGGTCGGACGAATTTCAGGAAAAGATAAAACGTAAGGAGTAAGGAGAAGGGAAAGAAAAACACCACACGAATAAATGTCTTGGCTTCCAGTTGGGCAGTTCAAAAAAAATCCAAAAACACATTATAAAAATAAGGGGGAGTCTATAAAAAGGGTAGGGGGAAGAAAAAGAAAAAAAATCCAAAAATATATCCCCCATAAATAAGTGTGCTAGGGCCTGGCAAGAAACTGCCCAAGACTTTAGTTCATACCGACCTCATCCCAGTTTCAAAAAAATTTCCAAACTATGCCGCAAGTCACATTAAACCATATAAAGACTTAAGGATAGATGTCTTGACCAGGATAATAGGGTGACGAATTTTAGAGGGCATGCAAGCCTATTGAACTACCTTGATCAAGTAGTCTTTTGAGCGTAAACAATATAACCCTAAACATAGAGTGTTGAGTGTGTGAGGAGGTATCTCTTATGCTCACTTGACTGCTATCTTGACCTACTTGAGAACCATGCTTGATTTATGCTCTTATTCCTTACTTGCCTTCACCGCTCTCGAATTAGTAGTGTGGTGTGCTGGTTGTTTGAGTCTTTTATTTTATTTTTCTTTTTAGGCAAGTTGTACTTACACGCTTGAGGACAATCGTGCTTAAAGTGTGTGAGTGTGATGAGCCCATTTTCCGTGCGCTCTTGTGTATTTCTTTAGGTCTACATTGAGTCTTTTTCTTTGTTTTGTATCAAGTCATGTCTGGAAGGATACAAATATAGGTGGCAGGATGCAGGTCAAGTTGGAGATTATCCTGTGAAAGATGCATGATTATGCACAAAGTTCCTTGGGCAAGCTGAAGCTCGAGTCAAAGTACCACACATGATCATACTTCAACAGTTGGAGCCAGACTTGGGAAGCACTATAGCCAAGACGAATGAGAAAGAGGCGGCAGATGGTTGCGCAACAGACAGAAGGTAAGATGCAGAGTGGTGGCCAAGACTTTCCATGCATGAATTATGGAAAGAGATCTCTTTTACCTTTCAGCGAAAATCTGGAAGATTAGGAGTATCTCCTATACATGAGCAGTCAGCCAAAGAAGGAAGATGCCGCCACCAGCGAAGGCCAAAAGTCTTGGAGGTCGGATACCGTTTGAGTTCTTAGAGTAGATTGTTGTTCGGTGCAGATATGACATCAAGCGGCGGCCTAGCTTAAGGAAAATGTATAATTTGAATACGTATGAGCATATCTAGGATTTGTTCTTCCGCATTATACTTTCCATGTTTATGTGGTATATTTGCACATAGAATTATATACTTTATTTATTTATTAAACTTGTGGATCCTATGGAATCGTGAGCCTCTCATTCAGGTTATGTCAGTTCAAGATAACCAAGAAAATTTAGAGTTTGATGTGTATCCCCTCCCCCCAATACACCAAACGTGCTCTTCTTGAGATCGAAAATCATAACAATGCATTAAAATATGTGTCGGATCAAAATTTAAACATCTTTAGAGAATGGAAGGAGTACAATATTTTAGAGATTAAAGAAAATTCATTTTCAATTTTCCATATAAAATATTAATATATGAAAAATAATATTTTGAAGTGTGATTTTTGACCAAAAAAATTATAGTGTAGGTAATTATTTTTTTGAGAATTTTCTTAAGAACTTATAAGTTCATAAATATCTTATGCATGCGTTAATGAATCAAAATAATCTTTTTGTTGAAAAAGATAGATAATAGTCATTCGGATAAAAAAAAATATATAGCCTTTTTTATTTCGGACAAAAATGTCATTTTTCGTCAAACACACGAATCATGAGAATTCGATTTTACGATACACAATATAGAACAACACACGAATCCCGCAAATTCGAGCTCGCGATAGTGCATATTTCTATTCTTCTTGATTTTCAGCTAAGGGAGAGCTAGAATCAAGTAGTAGTTTGTTGTGGTAATGTTTGATTTGAATAAGGAATATAATCAGTAGAAGTGGTTCGAACTTGCTGGAAGTGCATATTTCTATTCTTCTTGATGTCCACAACTCAACATCGGCTTCTTTCCCTTGTTTTCTATCGGTTGGTTGGTTGTGCATAGTCGGTAATAATGATTGCAGGAGGTGATGGAGCATACATGAACTTTGTGATTCTTCAAAGTGGTAGTCCTAGTTTTTCATGGATCAATGGTGGTAGTCTGCTCGTTGGTTGGCAAGATGGCATGAAGAAGTGCACAATAGCAAAAAAAGTGAAGTCTAGAGGGAAGGAAGAAAGGCGAGCTAAAGTCACATTGTTTTGTATTACGATTTCATTAGTTAGATGTTAGCCTAGTCAGCTATTACTAATCATGTATGATTAGCTACTAGTTAGTCTATATGTACAGACTATCCATTCGGAAGTAGAGAATGAACTTGTATTCTCTCCAACAAATAATATAAATGTTTGATGTCAGTTTTGACAATTAATTTGAATATATTACGGGTAAATTACGAATTTCATAATATTTATTATTTAAATATATATATATAAATGAAAAATAATAATTAGTTATAAATTAATTAAATATATTGTAAAGTATATTAAAGATTCAACGTTGATTTATAAGTAAGTAATGATTATAAAATAATGATGAATATAAAAATATAAACATAATATATATTAAAACCCAAAAGTGTATATATTTTTATTGAATAGATTGATATATAAAGATATGAATCAGTTCTGTTGACATTTTATTAATAATTAAAAGGCGTGATATAGATAATTATATTTGGCTGCCGACAATAATCTATTTATAGCAAATGCAATCATCTTCACAACATTAATGGTTCAACATGCTAAATGATGATTCAGTTAGGACCGGCAATTTTTGACACGACACGATAACCCGACAAGAACAAGTACGTATGAAATTAATAGATTAGTGTCAAGTTTTATTGGATTCGGGTCGTTATCAGGTTGACCCAATAAGAACACGAAATTATGATCAGATCAGGTTCGGGTCGGGTTAAAGTCGGGTTCAGGTTACCTGATAAAGAAATTTTATAATATATTAACTATTTATATTTTGAAGTAAATGTAATTTATGATACATTTTTTTCAAAATATTTTGTATTTTTTTAAATATAAAAATGAATATATTCTATAAATTTAAAAAATTATGCATTTATTATTTTTTATTGTAATTTTATATTTTTTATATTTTTTATCATATCGATAACGTGTGGTGTCATTATCGTGTCGTTATCGTGTCGTGTCAACACAAAAGTTACTGTGTTCGTGTCGGGTTCGTGTCGTGTTCGGCTTTGAGCTCAACAGGTTGAGTTTGGATTCGAATTCAACAAAATCTTAACAGGTCGGGTTCGGATTTGACCTTAACAGGTTGGGTTGTTATCAGGTCGACCCGATAACGACCCAACACACACGATTTGACACCCCTACATTCAATAATGAATTAAAACAATTCTACGTACATAAAAATAGTTGTTCCCTTCTTCTGTCCTAATTCGATTAGGAACCAACCCAACTTTTTCGTGATCTTATGCATAATGCATGAACTAAAAATTGGGTTTAAATTAGTTCAGCTGATGCAACTGGAAGTTTATTGTATGATATGAGACTATCATTTTATGAGAGATGAAAGTGGTGGATTTTAAGTATTTCTCTAAATCAATTTAAGATAAGTAGAAATGTATATATGCTTGAAATTGGTTCTATAATGTAATTAATAACATATCTAATCTAATATCCAGCTTATATCAGACTTAAAACGAAAATTAAAATTATAAAAAAAGAAAACAATCCCACTATTTGTTTACCATAGTGTAGGCATGTAGCCATCATATGTGTGAACGTTACTTACCAATTATTTTTCAATATGGAAAAAATAATTTTTTGAAGCTTTATAATTACAATGAGGATATATTAATAACAAGGATTATGCATATTTTTAGGACAAGATTAAAATAATTGTGGTTCGTAATGAAACACACTCCTTCCATCTCGCCTCGTAGTCCATTATAATTTTCACACAAATTAAAAAATGTATTTAATATATTTAAAAATAATATATATATATATATATATATATATATATATATTTGTTCTATCTTGCCTTTATTTGTTATTTTAAACTTCTCTTTCATAAATACTACTACCTCCCTCCACCAAAAATGTTTCTACTTTGACCCAACATTGATTTTAATAAATTGTTTGACTTAGTAGATAGTGTGTAAAGTGTATTAAGTGTTGTGTAGTTAGTGGAGAATGATATCCACTTTATTGATAATGTGTAAAATGTATTGACTAGTGTGTGGAGTAAGGGGCCTACGTTAATGATGATATATATTGAGTAGTGTGCAGTTAGTGGAGAATGAGGCTCACATTATTGATGATGTGTTGTGTTGTAAGTGGAGTAAAGGGTTGCCAAAAATAGAAAGAAAGTGAGAAGAAATTTGGTGGACGGACTAAAAAGTAAATGTGGGAAGAAACTTGGTGGACGGGGCAGTATTAAATATGGTTATTTTAGTAAAAAATGGATTTTAATTCATTCAACATTAAAAAATATGAAAAATGAAATAATGTGGTGGAAGGAGGAAGTAGGGGTGAGAATTTGGGATCGGGACTTGGGATTTCCCAATCCCGACCTGAGTCCCGACGGGATTCGAGACTCCGAGTCCCGACGGGATTCGAGACTCCGAGTCCCGACGGGATTCGAGACTCCGAGTCCCGAATTTTTTGGGATCGACATTGGAAAATTAAAAATTTTCGGGACTCGGGACCGGGACTCGGGACTCGGGACTCGGGACTCGGGACTCGGGACCGGGACCCATAAATTTTAAAATTTCGGGTATCAGGACTACCCGAAGTCCCGATTGAATTAAAAAATTACAATAGGCAAGAGTTTCCCCCTCTACTCATTCAGTCTCACCCTCGGTCCCTCACCTCTATTTGCTCAATCTTGGGAGTTTCCCGCTACTCCACCGTCTTCCATTTCACTCCTCCATTTCTGTTTGTTTCTTCCTTTCGTTCCCCTTCTCGTTAAACCCTAACTCAGCAGGTAGATTATCCTTATTATCTTTCTGATTTTTTTTTTCTATTGCTGTTTTCTCTTTTCTATTGCTGTTTCTTCCTTTCGTTCCTCACCTCTATTTTAGGCTTGGGACTGTTTGTTTCTGTATGTTGTGCTAGATATGTGTGTTTGTTGGATTAAGCTTTGGTTTTGCTGTTGCGGTTGATTGGATTTGAGATTTCGATCGAGTTTTGGCAATCTGATTAGAAATTTCAATGAGAAATGAGGGTTCATGTGTTGGGACATAACTCCAATGGCTTCCTCACATGACTCCTTTGCCATTTCTTCTCTCTGCAAAATTATTTTTTTTATCACTCAAAATTAATTAACTCAATGACTTGATATGTGGATGTGGATGCAGGATATGGATTATAATTATTGTTATTGTTATTTCTTTGATTTACTATTGTATTTTGGGGCAATCAATATTAATTAATTGTATGAGGTAGAAGATTTAATTATGGGGGCAGTCGGTGGTGGTCACAGAAGCAACACCTCAGCGGCCGCTGGGTTCCCAGCGACCGCTGAGTGCATAGGCTGGACGAGACAGAACAGCACCCCAGAGGGCGCTGGGGTGCAGCGGCCGCTGACCAGTCTGACGTTTCTTTTTCTGTTTTTTTTTCTTTCTATTGCTTTTATTCTTCCTCGTATTTTCTCTTCTTATATAATGTATTGATTTATTTAGTAAACATAGTGACGAAGTTAACTAAGCATAGACTGTCTACGTTTATAGAGCAAGTTAACTAAGCATAGACTGTCTACGTTTTAATGCTATTATTTTTCATTTTTTTAACAAATATTATATTTGATTTGATTTTCTATTTTGTTTAGATGGACAGTTCTCGATCTCAAACACAAGAACCATTACAAGATAGTAATGTGGTGTGTGATGAAGTAAATGTGGAAATCCTACAAGATGTGGTTGTAGAAGAAATAGGAGAAGAAGTGGTCCAACCCGATCCAAAGAAACAAAAAACAACAACCACTTCCAAAAGGTCAAAATATTGGGAGGGATTTAGTGTTGTTACTTATCAAGAAGGAGATCCCCCCAAAACAGTTACAAAGGGAAAATGTAAGACGTGTGGGAAATTAATTGCAGCGGATTCTGCAAAGTGTGGGACGAATGGACTGAAAAAGCATACAGAATCATGCCAGAAAAACAAAGTTGTGGAAGGTGGTCAGTCGATGCTAAACTACCAAGTTAACATTGATGGGACGGGAACAAGCTCGTTGACAAATTGGAAGTTCGACCAACAAAGATGCAGAATTAAGTTGTGCGAGATGATAATCCGTGATGAGTTGCCCTTCACACACGTGGAGAGAGTGGGGTTTAGGGGTTACTCAGAAGCCTTATGTCCTCAATTCAAGATTCCGGGTAGACACACAATTAGAGCTGACTGTGTGAAGATGTTTTTGGAGCGCAAGATGTCATTAAAGTCATTTTTTCAATCAAAGGGCATGGAAAAAGTGTCTATAACCACAGATTGTTGGACATCGATTAATAACACAAATTTCATTTGTGTTACTGCACATTTTATCGATAAAGATTGGCAGTTGCACAAGAAGATCATCAGCTTTTGCAAGATTCTCGGCCACAAAGGAGATGATATTGGTGCTGCAATCATATCTTCGTTGGAGGATTGGGGTTTGCAGAAAGCTATTTGTTGCACAATGGACAATGCTTCGGCAAATGATGTTGCAATCAAGTTCATGAAGCCGATCTTTGAGAGTTGGGGTACAAGCCTTGCAAGTGGAAAGTATATGCATATGCGATGCGTTGCACACATCATTAATTTGATTGTGTCTAATGGGTTAGAAGATATTGGCAAGTCTGTGAGACGAGTTAGAGAGACCGTGAAGTGGATAAAAGCTTCACTAGCTAGAACTCAAGAGTTCATGAAGACAGTGAAAGTTTTAAATGTTGATTGCTCGAAGACCTTGTGCTTGGATGTGCCAACAAGGTGGAACTCTACATACTTGATGCTAGAGACGGCCCAGCCATATGAGAAGGCATTGCTTGTCTTTGGATACAGCAATAGAGAATTTTATGATATGAATCAGAAGAAGTATAAAGATGGAATTCTTGGAGTTCTAGAAGATGTTGATTTCCTCCACGTGTCCAAGTTGTGTGATTATTTGTGGAAATTTTATGATTTGACCCTACTCGTCTCCGGCACCACATATCCCACATCACATTTATTTTTTAAAGAGATGTGTGAGTTATTTGATCTCATCAGTGGATTAGAGTTGGATGAAGATGATGAAGTTAGTAGCATGGCCAAGAGGATGAAGACGAAACTTGGGAAATATTGGTTGGAAGACATGGACTTGAATCCGAGGATGAACAAGATTTTTTATATTGCTGCAGTATTAGATCCCAGACAAAAACTGATGCATGTAGAAAAGTGCTTGAATGCGGTGTATGACGAAAATTGGGCAAACTTACTGGCGGGAGAGGTCAAAAGCTCATTGGATGAGCTGTTTGAGATTTATAAGAAGAATATGATTACAACCTTATCACCAGTAGTCAATACATCTCCCATAGGGCCTCCTCGTACATGTACGGCTCGACCTAATCGTCGCGGACTTCGATCTAAGTCTTCGTTAAGCCAACTACAGGTTGGAGAAACACGACCTAATGCTACTACTTCAGAGATTGATCTCTATCTATCAAAGAGTCAATACGTGATGTCTTCAACGGAAGTAGATTCTTTTGACATATTTCAGTGGTGGTCGAAAAATAGCCCACGCTTTCCAATCATGTCTGAGATAGCTAGAGATGTTTTGGCCATCCCTATATCTAGTGTTGCATCTGAGTGTGCATTTAGCACAGGGGGTCGAGTTCTCTCTCAATTCCGAAGTTCGTTGACTTGCAATATGGTTGAGGCTCTTATATGTGCCCAAGATTGGCTGAGATCTAGTTCAATTGATAAAATTCTCAATGATGAAGAAGATGTGCCTGAAGCTGAAATGGAAAAGGAGTATGATAATGGTAAGTACTTGCTTTTAATTATAATAATCTAATGTAAATAATTAACTTATGTTTTATTTATTTTTTATAGTTCTGATTGAACTTGGGATTATTGATGGAGCTGGACAAAGCATTGGCATTGTGCCCAACAATCAACCGACGACGAGATTAGAAACAGATAGTGCTCGTGGGAGTCATGCATGACATTTGTTAGTGGTTTATTGCTTTGTTGGTGTTTATTTTATAGCCAGTTTGTGTTGACACTTGACAGTGATGGATTTATATTTAAGTTTCATGATTTTTTATGGACATTTTTGTATGAATTTGGATTTCATGATATTTAGTATTTGTGTGATTTGTGTATGTTGGTATTTGTCATTGAATGGTTATTTGTGAAACATGAAACAGGTTCAACTAACAAAAGCAAACATAATATTGCAAAAAAAAAATTTTAATCGGGAATTTTCGGGAAATTTTTCTCCATTTCGGGACTTTTGGGACTTTCGGGACTTTTGGGACGTCGGGACATTGCGGGACTTCGGGACATTTCGGGATATTTGAATTCAGGACCGGGACCGGGACTTAATGTTTCTCCATTTCGGGATTCGGGACTCCCGAAGTCCCGAACGGGACCGGGACCGAGACCAAAAAATCATATATTTTCAGGACCGGAACTTCAGGATCAGGACCGAGACTCCCGGTCCCGTCCCGATTCTCACCCCTACATGTTTCTAGTATAAAATATTTTCGAGTACATATTTGGCCGTTGGGAAAGTCAAATAGGGCTGATTAAGCAAAGTATCAAATCGAAAATAATTCAGAATAAAGGATAAAAATAAGAAACAGGAAAAAAAGATACTTAGCCACCTTCGATCGCTTTATTCATGGCTACTTTACTCAATATGATTTTTTAATCAACTCCATAATGTTGACCATTCAGTTTTCCATATAACTTTGTTGCTATAATGAGGCCTCATTGTATAGATAAATAGCGATGCTTGGGTGTGCGTGTGTGTTGGTCTAGTGATAGTGAAGTTAATATCTAGGAAAATAGGTTTCGAGTTTGATTCCACCATGACGCGGCTATAGCAAGGCGTTAAAAGTGGAATCTCAACGACTTTTTTTCCAGAGGAGAAATTTTAAATTGGGATATAGTTTATCAACTAATTCACAAATTGAGTTTTAAAATTATAGTCAGGGATGATGAAACAGACGTTAAAGGTGGAATCTCAACGACTATGTTCATGTAGCGTATGTTGTTTGAGGTGTTGAAGAAGATGATGATGTGTCATCATCTTATTAGTTGTTGCAAGTTTATATCATGTCCTCTGAATCATAATAAAGTTGTGTGGTCTAAATTGCTTACATTGTTTTAGCTTAGTGGTTAGACTACTAATAAAAGTGTGATAGCGCTTATTTCTTTGTTGAAGTAATACACTATCGCACGCTATACATAAAGTTGTATGTATATATAGTAGCTGTATTTTTGCTTCTTCGAATTAATGAGAATCATCTTTCTTCTTCATGAATTTTCTCTCGTTGTTTCCATACCAACAATTCTAGCTAACTTCAATATGGTATCAGTTACGGTTTGATTTTCCCAAATATGTAACTATGGTGAAGCATCGGAGGAATGCTTTGAATGTTATTGCTGATGAAAAGCGAGGTACTGGTGGTGAGTACCTACACAATCGTGATTCTGGAAATACAAGCCCGGCGACTTCCCATTCTAATCGTTCTGATGAAGATCAAGAACCTTCTATGGAGGATGAGAAGGAGCTCAAGGAGATACTTGCAGTGCATCCAGCCGATCATACTGGATTGCAACTTGTTGCTACACCGCTTACAGTCGATAACTACTTGAATTGGTGTTGTTCGATCAAACGCGCCTTAGGAGCTAAGAGCAAGCTCGAGTTCCTTGACGGAAGCCTTCCTGAGCCTTCAGTAAATTCACCACATTATAAGTCCTGGCTTAAAGCAAATTATTGATTTTTTCTTGGATTTTAAATTCAATTTCAAAGGAGCTTGTTAATGTTTTCAATCGGATTGATAATTCTAAGAAACTTTGGGACGATATTAATCAACGTTTGGTCGAAATAATGATCCTAAAATATACAGACTTGAAAGTGAGATTAGTAGTGTTTCTCAAGGTAATCAAAGAGTTACTATATTTTAACAAGTTGACGTCCTTATGAGATGAGTTGGACATGTTACTAGCACCATTGGAATGTGTTTGTGGGGCTAGTGCCATGTATACTAAACGCGAGGAGAAGAGGAGGCTTATGCAGTTCCTCATGGGCCTTAATGGAAACTTTGAAGATGCATGAAATCAAATACTATTCTTAGATTATTTGCCATCAGTTGATCGTATTTATTCAATGTCGTTGCAAGTTGAGGATCAGAAGGCAGACACTAAGGGATCTGCAGATATTATGAGACAGTTGGCGTTACACACTGAGAAAGGATCCATTAATCAAGAAAGTGTAGTTAAACAGCCAGGTTCAGACCAAGGAAGACAAAAGAGGAAAAGGCGAAGCTCTTTTGTACTCATTGCAAAGTCACATGCCATGAACAGGCGGATTATTTCAAATTACATGGCTTTCCTGACTGGTATAAACGCTTTAAAGAAAATAAAGGAAAGACCAAAGCCAATTTTGTGGAATTTAATAGCAATGGCGGTTAGCATTTCAACTCTTCGAAAGGTAATTCAGACATTTATAAGTTGATATAGACTGAGGTGGCTAAATTGATAGAACCCGTATGAGGGGCTCATAAATTCGCAGGATCCACATGTTTAATTAATCATATAAATAATTAATTCTTGAACAAATAATATCACATAGGAGAATATAATTGCGGAATTTTAATAATTATACCTTCTCATTCGCAAGTCCTTCGCTTGAGGAGAAACGAATTGAATCGTTAGCTATGAACAACAATCCCCACCGTAGGAATCTTCACTCGATCTCCTTCGATCCTACCTTGAAAACTTCTAACCTATTCGTGATCTACTATTTGAATATCGTGTGGGCGAATTCTATCAAGTATTTTAGGAGAACAAAAATGAAAATTAGAGCATTGAATGCTCTTAAAATTTTCAAAAATAAGAGTTTATCTCTCTTAATTTGGCCGAGAATAATGTGTGGGGAAGAAGGGAATTTTCGGCCCCTCCTATGTACTCTTTTTATGGATACTTTGGGCTAGGTTAGGGTTTACAAGGTGAATAGATAAGATCCCAAATAATATAATTTAAATTCCCACTTTTATCTCTCTACAATTCCATCTATTATTCAAATTCAAATTTGAATAATTTAAAATTAATTTTGACTTACTCAAATCCATCACTTAATTAATTTCCAAGTCGCTTTTGGGCCCAATTAAATTTAGTTAATTGTTTGGTCCAACTTAGACATAAATTTATTAATTCAAGTTAATTTAACCTCAAATTAATTAATGTTTCGACTAAAATTGTTTTGAGTCGCTCGCAATCTAACGAGCTCATCTAGTAATGATAAGTCAACCCAAGTTGTATTCTCAAGGAAGACTTAATAGCGCAATTTAATTCTTTGTTCAACAAGAAAGCAAGTAAAAGATTGTTTGGAGATTTTAAAGCTAGGCAAAAAATATGATTTGCGAAAGAAGATAAATTCTAAACTAATAAAAATAAACGAAGAAACGAATTGCGAGTTGAAGAAAACGAGTTGCGAATTAAAATGGGACAATTGATTCCAATCTAAATCAGAAATAGATTGAAATCACTACGAAAGAATTATGAAAATAAAACAAACTTGGAATTCGAAATCACGAAGAATGTAGAATAGATAAACGAAATGGAAATACGAAAGTATAAGCAAATAAATGAACTCAATAATAAAACCGAACTCGGAATTTAAAGTGGAAGCAAACGTGGTTCATAAACTTGAATGGAAAAACTCGAATCCACAACGATGAACGGAAAAACAACGAATTTGAATGTTGCAATTGGCTATTTTCGTAATCAAATACTTAAGTTAAAAATAACTAATTAAGATCATAAATCTCGACCTTAGAGCAATGAGTCGAGAGGTACTAGGAATATAAGGCAGAGCTCCTGGTCTTTGACATCAAAAAATAAGGTTGTAATAAAGAAAGGGACATGTGATAATGAATTCCTAGTTAGTGAAACAAGAAAGACATGAATCTATATTCAATACGCAATCAAATGATTTATCACCCAAAAATAGAAGAATTCCCTCTTGCTTTCTTTTCGCTCCGCTCGTGCGTGGCTCTCCTTGCTCGTGGAGCTACATACCAAAAATGAAAGAAAAACTTAGTTAGAAAAATGTATTTCTAGAATGAGAAAACGTGTCGCCTTTTTATAGACATCGGGCAAGTCAACGATCACCACTACTACAAATTTTCTTATACACTACAGTGCATACACTACAGTTTTTTCAATCTCCGTAGCGTATGTGCGGTTTTTTGTTAAAGACTACAATTGTAAAAAATACCGTAGTGTATGTAAGTCATAGACTACGGTTTTTAAAAACAGTAGTCTATATGCTTGTATTTTTCATATACACACTACAGTTTGTAAAAAATTGTAGTTTATGTGCGTGTGTTTTAAATATATACACTATGATTTTTAAAAATCGTAGTCTATGTGCGTGTGTAAATATAAACACTACAGTTTCTAAAACCGTAGTCTATATCCTTATTAGAAATATATACATAGACTACAGTTTTGCTAAAAGTGCAAGTTTTTAAAAACCGCTATAAGCGTGTGTTTTAAATATAAACACTACAATTTAAAACTAAAAGTGTAAGTTTTTAAAAACCGCTATAAGCGTGTGTTTTAAATATAAACACTACAATTTCTAAAATAGTAGTCTATATGTCTATTAGAAATATAACCATAGAATACTATGTATGAATTATTAATTTCTATTTTTGTTTATAATGTAATTTTTTAATTAAGTATTATTTAAAAAAATGTATAATAAATTATTTTAAAAGGAAACACATTTGTGCTCAAGGAGATTCGAACTTTATGATTTCACACTCAACTTCAGAACATAACCAGTAGAACGAATATGTAAAACTATAATAATTTTGAAGAAAAAATATAAACTATACTTACAGAATTTCTTTTCTCTCTCGAAATTCCCTCTCTCTCTAGTCTGCTCATAGTGGAGACCCTCTCCCGTCGCTTCTTCACCTCCGCCGCCGCTTCTCCTGCTCACTCCCTTTCCAGGTTTCCTTCCCTTCTCCTTATCCTTTCATATTTTCTCTCTCTCAAGCTTTCTGTACAAGAGATCCCTCTCCCTTGATTTGCTATCGATTTTCAGAAATTGGAATCTCTAAATTCACTTCTCGCTAGGTTCTGGTAAATAATTCCTATATTGGGCAAAATTTTTAGGGCTCGTCTCTTCTTCAAATTGAGTTAAACGTAAACATATTAGGTTAAAAACCCAGAGACCAGAAGTGACTTCTCATTGTTTGATTTTTCTCATGTTTTCTAATCTACGAATAGTTTGCCTATTCATTGCTCTCTCTCTCTCTCTGTGTTTGTGCATGTTTTCTTTGGAAAAATAAATGGACTAGCGTTTCTGTATTTGTTATAATTTTTGAGGGATCTCAAAATCATTATATGCAACATTTATCAACTTATTGATGAACGAGAATACAGGCGCAGAAAGATTTCTGCAAGAATAGGGAACTCTTATGAGCTGACTTTTAAATAATAATATTTAACATATTATGGATGTCATATTCATGCTGTATTTGATTGTTCTTGGTGGCCTATTATTTTCTTTGGCCTCGGTGGCCTATTTGGCTCCTATTGGTGGGAAAATTTTGATTTTGTCTTCTAGTTGATGTTCTTTAATTTGATATGTTATGATTTTCGATCCTTGGATTACCATGTTACTTATTCAATATCTTGATTATGCGGCATTTGCGTATATACATTAATTTGATAGTATGCAAATCAAAGTGCATGCAGTATGGCAGGTTTGGCACCGGAAGGATCAATCTCAATTAATTTGATGCTCGTCACTATGACTCAAAGATGATTGAGTTGTAAGTGTCTTAGGTTATTAAATGTATGGCTTGAATAGTAGCAGTTTATTTTGATGATTATTTAATAATTTATTTTCTTCTGAGATAAGGTTTTCAGAAGCCAAAAAAGAGGCATATATAGTTCAATTAATCTGCAAGGGCTTTGATGTTATCCAACAGGCTCAATCTGGAACAGGGAAAAGTGCTACGTACCTTTTGCTCGGGGATCCTGCAGCAGCTCGATTATGGCTTGACTCGGTGCCAAGCTCTAGCTCATCTTGGCACCTACTAGAGAACTCGCATGCTCAACAGATTGAGAAGGTTATGCGTGCTAGCTCTATTTGTCTCTTTACTTCTTTATATTAGTATGATTGATGGTAAAGGTTGTGTATGGAGGAGTGGTCTTGGGAAGCTTATCAATAGATGTACTATAGGCATGCTTGTGCTAATCTACCATGTCTTTGCCTATTCCATATTTCATTTTCTAGCATATCTCTAATGTGATGATTTTTGAAAGATTGGTGTATGACACAATGTACTTTCCTATTCTTTCTTCTCTAATTCAACAAGTCATTTTTATGATATTATCTGGTGTGAAGCCTCCATATCTGAGTACATCAACAGGGATTCAGTTTTTTCTAGTAAGTACTTGACTGACCCATAGGTAAGTATTAGTAATATTCCATATTGTCTTATCCCTACTTCAAGATTCACCTCTCTTCTCAACAAAATAAAGAGGCTAGTTATTGCAGGCATGAGTGAGTAGCTCTATTATTAATTATCTACCTCCCAAATCTTTTAGGTCATGCATGCTTTGATAATATTACGAACAAGATTTTGTTGATGGAGGATGGCTTGTCGGTAACACAACTGTGGTTGGTGATGAAAGAGACCGCAAATCATGATCATAACGTTGTTCTAGTGGTATACGTACGCGTACTTGTTGGTGTAATAATATACATATATAGCTAGCCATTAAAATTGTTATGCAGGTTGAGTGGTGTAATTTGCTTCCAAAATGTTTCAAATAAATACTAGCAATCTAGTCTAGTCGCTCATTATTGAGATTGATGTGTAGTGAGGGTGGAGGAAAGTGCTTTCTATTAATGTATTTGATTAGCTAAAATTTGGATGAAACGATTATTGAAATTGTGGATGCTTTAATCTTGATGTTTATGTTATATAATTTTATTTTGAATTTAATAATTAATTATAAATTATATATAAAATATATGTGTATTTAATAAATTATATAAAAGTGTAGTAGACGTAGTCTATGCGATAAATAAACTTACAGTTAATTGGACATACACTACAGTTTTACGCTACTATAGACTACGGTTGTTTTGGCACATAGACTACGGTTTAAAATTGTAGTGTATGACCATTTTTCTACTAGTGTTCCTACATGTTAGCGACCGCTGACTTGACCGGTTTCGGGTTCCACGCACAGGTGATCTGCTGGGCCGTTGGACGAATTGACCGAGTCAGCCGCTGTGGTCAACGGCTACTAAGGGGCCAGCGGTCGCTGACCCTAGCTCTTGCTCCCTCGCGCGCTTGCTCGACTTTTTTCGCCGAGAGGTCTACTCAGCGATCTCCCGGTACTCCACGAACGCTGACTTGTACTCTCGACCCATGTCTTCATTCTCTAGTCATTACTTGATATTTTCTTATCCCGTTTCCAACTTTGGCACTTGTTTTAACTCGTGATCCTAAAACATAAAATGAGACATAAATCGAGCCCGAAACATCATGTAAAATGGAAAAAATACAGGAATAAAGACGAGGAATATACGAGTTTAGACGACCAAAAAGAGGTCAAACAACTACTCTATGGAAATTTAATAAAGTGTTATTCTATTATAAATATTTATCGACTCCACTATAAATAAATATTGAATTCATCTTAATCCAACCAAATTATGGATGTAACCATCTTGTCATTAATTATTTGTCGCGTTTAAGATTTACTAAATCCATTAATTAATTGAGTTCATTGACAACTCACAATTAATTAATATATTTATTCGTGAGTGATCTGGTTCATACCTTATTTATTACATACGGAATAAATTTCAACCGACCGAGTTTCTTATGCAATAAACCTTTTTGAACGCCTCACGTGGATTAAATCAAATTGTAGATGAATCAAAACAGCGTATAATCAACCGCATATGCTAATGTCATTGTCATAGATTAAAAAATAACTAATTTCCGAGATCTCGTTCTAAGCAACAACACATAAAACTTATCTCACTGTGAAACCTCTCAATATGTATACGCAAAGCATGTGTATCAGCTTATAAATACCGATATATTATGCGGGCTAAGGTCAGCTCTCGCATCAAATGATACCGCAACCTTTACCAACTAGAGTGCCAAGTCTGTCTAGACTATGAACTTTATACTACAATGGATCTGACTGTGTTACCTTCTGTGATCATCAATCCACCACACAGTCTCCAATTGCAGTAAATGAACTTGTTTGCAATTCAATATATAAAGATAATAAATAACAAACCATTGATATAAATATTTATTCTCATTAAAATGAAACTAGAAACAAGTCCGATACATCATCTAAGCACAAAGTATGCTTTGAGGTATACAAACCTTAACATAAATGCTTATGGAGAATTTCTAAACTAGATACAAGCAACTTTCCAAAACAAGATATTAATATGGTGAGGAAAAGTGATGAAGTGGTCATAGCATATGGAGGTCATTATGCCTTTACCATAAATGCTCCGATGGACAGAGGCTTGTGGCTAATGGACTCTGGTGCCACAAATCAATTCTTCACTTTTCAAACTTCACACTAATAAGAAAATATGTCTTCCTGATGGTAGGGTGAAATTTATTGGATATATTGGAGTGGCAAGGATAGCTAATGGTGTTATGTTGAAGCAGGTTCTTTATACACATGAATTTCATCATAATCTCATTTATGTTGCACAATTGATTCATGATTATGTTATAAGGTGTACATTCCTTAAAACGCATTGTCTCCTCAGATTGATAAAGCCTTGAGTATTGGCAAGATGATTGGTAATGTTTATATCTTCAGGTCTTCTTCTTTACATGAGGCAGGTGGTGGAAGTTTCTCCACTCAAGCTAATCTGACTGTTTTTGAATGACATTGTGTTTTGGGTCATGCTTCCTTTCAAACGCTTCATCATATTCCTTTGCTCAAAGGAAAGATTTCAACCTCTGATGAACAAACATTACAGAAGTGCGAGGTATGTTTACGGGCTAAACAACCAAGATCTTCCTTTCCACTATTGTATAGGAGATGCATAGATTTATTTGAGCTTATTCATGTAGACCTTTGGGGTCCATATTTACATGACCACATATGCAATGCTAAATTTATGCTCACCATTGTAGAAGATAATAGCTGTATGACTTGGACATTCTTGTTGAATTCTAAGTCTCAGACATATTTTATACTTAAGGATTTTTTCTCAATGGTGAAAGTGCAATTTGGTAAACATGTTAAGAGCATGCGCACAAATAATTGTTCTGAGTTTGTTAACCATAACATATCGTTACTTGTTGCTGAACTTGGAGTTATACATCAGAGGTCATGTGTTTATTCGCCACAGCAGAATGGTGTGGTTGAAAAGAGACATCGAACTCTTTTACAGATTGTTAGAGATCTTATGTTTCATAGTTCATTGCCTATGCGGTTATTTCCTTTCTCTCTTATGATAGAAACTTGGTTAATGAATGGGTTGTCTAGTAAAATCTTAAGTTGGGTGAGTCCTTATTCTATTTTATTTGGGAAAGAGCCTGACTTAAGTAATGTTCCATGATTTGGATGCGTAACTTATTCTGTTAATCTTTATCCGAACATAAAGAAATTTGATTCGAGGAGTGATAGGTGTATATTCTTTGGTTTTTCTCCTCAACATAAAGGATATATTCTATATAATTTGGATAAATTCATCCTTTTTTACTTCAAGAGATGTTAAGTTCTTATCTACAGAATATCATTTTTTCTGATGAGCCTCTAACAGACCAACATGATATGAGTTCTCCATTTTTTTACTTTGATTCTGATGATGTGAATGATAATGGTGTTTCTGATAGAACTCGTATGAGGGCTCATAAATGAGCAGGATCCACATGTTTAGTTAATCGCATAAATAATTAATTCTTAATCACATAATACCACATATGAGAATATAATTGTGGAATTAAATAATTATACTTTCTCCTTCGCTAGTCCTTTGCTTGAGGAGAAACGGATTGAATCATTAGCTATCGAACTGCAATCCACACTGTATGAATCTCCTCTTGATCTCCTCGAATCCGACCTTGGAAACTTCTAACATATTCCTAATCTACTACTTGAATATCGTTTGGCCAATAATCTATCAAGTATTTTAGGAGAACAAGAACGAAAACTAAAGTGTATGAATACTCTTAAATTTTCGAAAAATAGAGACTTTCTCTCTCTATGAGGGCCGAAAATATGGTGTAGGGGAGAAGAGAATTTCGGCCCCATTGATGTACTTCCTTTATAGATATTTTGGGCTAGGTTAGGGTTTCTAAGGTGAATTAATAAGATCTCAAATAATAGAATTAATTCTCAGTTTTATCTCTCTACAATTTCATCTATTATTCAAATTTGAATTTTGATTAATTCAAAATTAATTTGACTTAGTCAAATCATAACTTAATTAAAATAATTTACATGTCACTTTGGGCCCAATTAAAATTAATTAATTATTTGGTCCAACTTAGACTTAAATTAACCAATTTAAGTTAATTTAACTTCAAATTAATTACTCCATGAAAATGTAATAAAGTGTAATTTCATTATAAATATTTATCGACTCACTACAACAAAAAATAAATTTAGAGACACCAAAAAGTGCCCTCATATGTATACTATTGGAGCACTTTTGATTTTCATGACACTTAATATATGTGTCTCCAAGTATTGTGTCCCAAAAAAGTTATGGCCACTTTCTTAAGCCTCTATATCAATACTTTTGCGGACAATTTAATATGCCTTATATTGAGTTCTTAGGGAAAATAAAAGTGCCCCTAAATTGAAATATAAGGATATTTATATTTTCCCTCAAATTAAATATTACGACACTTATACGTGCCTTCAAGTAAAATATCGACACTTATTTGTCTTTAAATGAAATAGGGACTTTCATATGTGCCCTCTAACTAAATATTACGACATTTATATGTACCTTTAAGTAAAATATCGAGACACTTATTTATGCCTTTAAATGAAATATAAGGACATTCATATGTGCCCTCTAATTAAATATTACGACACTTATATATGCCTTCAAGTAAAATATCGAGACACGTATTTATGTCTTTAAATGAATATTTGTGACGCATAATGTGGAGCATAAAACAATCTGTAAATGTTTATAAATAAACCACGATTTACTTATATCTCATAAGCCTACAAACATATATATAGTAATATTTATATAATAAAATAGCAATTTCAATTTATGTTGGATGTAAATAAGAAATCCTTGAACATTAGAATTGAAATAAATTCGAATGTCAACTATATATAAATTTCATGTCCTATCATTTGTCCAATATATTTAGAGTTCTACTCTATAAGAAATTAAAAAATTAAAGACATCGATTCTTGAAGGGTCCTCCAACATTTTACGTCAATTTTTACCCTCATCTAAAACAAAATGCAAATTAAATTTAAAATATTTAGAAGAATATAAAATAAACAAATCAAGATAAACGAATGGCTAACCCATAAAGACACATAAGAATGAAAGAGAGTAGCATCCTTAGCACATAAATTAACAATAGAAAACATTCCTTAATTCCACAGACAAGGAGCACCAAAACCCAAGAAAAAGAAGCAACAGTACAACACTAAATAAAGTCCAAGAAAAGAAAAGGATGAAATCAGATATGGCAGGGTTGTGCACTGCACTGTTTAATCTTTGAACAAGAGATGTAGAGACTAAGCAAAGATTTTTCTTTATGCATAACGTAACATTGTCGTTCTTTAAAATGCTTTTAGCTTTGTTGTGTGAGACCAAATGGCAAAGACAAAGCACAACATATGCAAGCTAATGAAAGGATTTGCATTTGGCCCATAAATAGCAAATTTCACCCCAAACTAGTAACATGTCTAACGTACTTACTAGCCTCTTCATGTCTCTCTTTTACAAATGCTATAATCATGTGCATTGAGAAGCATAAGAACAAGGGAAGCAAAAGGGCTAAAAGTTTTTATTGCAAACTCATAAATTTATTCAAGGATTCTAGCCGAGCCAACAAACAACATAACCATCAAATCAATACAAAGACAAACACAATGTCGCTAATTTATCAAACCAAAGCAAAAGCCTTAATGATCCTATTTACGAGAAAATACTATGCAGATGAGTGTAAGAAGATCAGCAGTTGAAAGATATAAATAAATATGAGAAAAAATTGCCAATGATAATGGTCAAGCAACCGGTGCTCCAATGGAATCTCCAATTATTTCATGATATATGTGTTCGTACTACCATAAATTTATGTCAAGTAATAATTAAGTTAAGTACAAGAATTATAAGAACACTTTAGAATTTAAATGATATAAGAAATACGTATTACCATTATCTCATTCATAACTGCATAACTTCTTTTCCCCATACGATGAACAATCTCCAACTTAGCACGAACTTCTTTTTTCTTTCCACTAAGTTCCTGCATAATTAAAAAAAATTACATTTAAACACACAAGATTAAATAAAATATAAATACAAAGCTAGAAAAGTCGATGATGATAAAATTGCAAATATAAAAGAAAAAATGCTCAAAGTAATTTATACTTATGCTCTGTCAGTAAACCAATAATTAAGAATTTGTTTATATTAGTCAGGATTCACCCTATTAGGTATTTCAAACAACTTGATAGAGTAAAGGCGGAACTCGTAGAAGAAAAACAGAACTCGTAGAATAAAACTCAATAAAATATCACTGAATAGAAAATCCTCTCACGAGGCCAGCGGAGAACTCTGCGTTCCAGAATTCATGCAAAACCAAAAAGACGTCCTTCTCTCTTTCTTATTTCCTATAAATAATAAAACCCTAATATTAAGCCCATGCAAACTGTGGGCCAGACCCAACAATAAAATAATAATAAATAATAATAAAGACTCTAAGAATTAAACTCAGTGATAATCAACTGTTGCACGCTTCCCACGTGAATAAATCTGCAGGGGGCGACGATCGGTATCAATTACTCCGCCACTCGAAACAGCCTTGTCCTCAAGGCTAAAATAAGGAAATTGTCCCCTAGCATCTGCTGCATTCATCCAAGTAGCCTCCTCAACATCTAACCCCTCCCACTTGATCAAAACTTGCTCCACTAACTGCCCACCGTGCTCCACATAACGACGGCCCAACACTTTTTCGGGCAAATATGGCGGGTCCACAGCCATGAGATCCTCTGGTAGAACCGGGTCGGCGCATTCTACGCCAATAGCCTTTTTGAGTAAAGAAACATGGAAAACTGGATGAATCTTAGAGCCTAGCGGAAGTTTCAAATGATATGCGACCGGACCCACCTTAGCCTCCACCTCAAATGAGCCGAAGAACCGTGGGGCTAACTTGCGATTACCAGCCTTGAATAAGGTCGTTTGCCGATACGGTCGAAACTTCAAATAAACAAGAGAGCCAACAGGAATGTCCACATCACGGCGATGTTTATTGGCTTCACGCACCATTCTTTGCTGCGCACGCTCCAGGTGGTAAAGCAAATGAGATAATACTTCATCCCGAGCAGATAAGGATTCAGCCACAGATGGCACTCGAACCTCCCCAGGTAAAAAATGACGCAGCACAGGTGGGGGACGACCATAAACCGCCTCGAATGGTGTAGTACCCGCCGCGGAGTGGAACCCGGTGTTATAACAGTACTCAGCCCAAATCAACCACTTCGCCCACTGTTTGGGTTGTTCGGAAGAGAAACATCACAAATAAATCTTTAGGCACCTGTTCAGAACTTCGGTTTGGCCGTCTGTCTCTGGGTGATACGCAGAGCTCATCTTCAAGGTAGTACCCGCAAGACGGAATAGCTCCTGCCAAAATGAGCTAAGGAATATAGGATCTCGATCAGACATAATCGAGCTAGGAATTTCATGTAGTCGAACTATCTCCCAAGTGAAAATGTCAGCTACTGATTTGGCCGTAAAAGGATGGCGAAGTGCCAAAAAATGGCCATATTTAGAGAATCTATCCACCACCACCAGCACACAATCCACGCCTCTAGAACGCGGCAAACCGGAGATAAAATCCAGACTAACATCCTCCTAGATTCGAGTCGGGATGGGCAAAAGATTCAGTAACCCCGCTGGGGACTTCGCCTCGTATTTGTTCCTTTGACATATCAACAAATTGAGTGACGTGTTTCATCATTCCTGGCCAATATACATTTGCTGCTAAACGACGGTAAGTGCGATATGCACCTGAGTGACCACCTGCCGCTGTAGCATGAAATTCTAGCAACAATTTCGGAATCCATGGCGAATTAGTGGGAACCACTAAGCGACCTTTGTACATAAGAATTCCATGTACCAAGGTGTAATGCTTGGGTGCTGCCCGTCCATTCTGTAGATCCTCTACTATTTTTTGCAGTCCTGTGTCAGCCCCAATTTCTCGTTGAAGAGATGACCAGTCCATCCACTGTGGCCATGAAATAACCGCTAGATCACCCACAGCTTCATCATCTTCTACTTGGCGTGATAGGGCATCAGCCGCACGATTTAAGGAGTCTTCCTTGTATATAATACTGAAGTCATATCCAAGCAGTTTGGTAACCCAGTTCTGCTGCGCTGGGGTGGTCAAAGGCTGAGTTAACAGGTGGCGCAGACTTCGGTGGTCAGTGCGAACAATAAACCTGCGACCAAGAAGATAAGGGCGCCAATGGTGTACCGCCAAGAACAAAGCCATCAATTCTTTCTCGTACGCAGATTTAGATAATAAAGTAGAGGATAGACTTTTGCTGAAGTAAGCGATTGGTCGTTTCTCCTGCATCAAAACAGCGCCGATCCCTCGTCCAGAAGCATCACATTCAACTACAAATTCTTTCGAAAAATCAGGCATACGAAGCACCGGAGTTGTGGTTAAGGCTGACTTCAGTGACTGAAACGTTGCCTCCGCCTCCGGAGGCCAGACCCCAGATCGTTGAGCGTCTTTCTTGTGCAAGGCTGTAAGTGGTGCAACAATTTTTCCATAATCTCGAATAAATCTCCGATAGTAGCCCGTGAGGCCTAGAAATCCTCTAATGCTACGAACTGTTGTAGGCGTTGGCCACCGAAGGACCGCTGACACTTTGGCGGGGTCCATGCGAACCCCCTGGTCTGAGACAATATGCCCCAAGTACTCCACTTCGGTGCGACCTAGGAGGCACTTCTTGGGGTTGATAATTAGTTTGTGAGAATGTAGCACCTGTAGTACTTGTCGCAGATGTCCCAAATGTTCTTGCCACGAGCGACTATAAACCAAAATATCGTCAAAGAACACCAACACAAAACGATGAAGATGGGGACGAAAAAGGTCATTCATCAAGCTCTGAAACGTAGCTGGAGCATTTGTGAGGCCAAATGGCATGACTAAGAACTCATAATGGCCCGAGTGAGTTCGAAAAGCCGTCTTAGGTATGTCTGCGGAGGAGACTCGTATCTGATGATAACCCGCCCGTAGATCCAACTTACTGAACCACTGTGCACCATGCAACTCGTCTAATAATTCTTGTATCACAGGAATTGGGTATTTATCGGGGACGGTGAGCTTATTAAGCTCTCGGTAGTCAACACAGAAACGCCAAGAGCCATCTTTCTTTCGAACCAAGAGCACTGGGCTGGAGTAAGGGCTGGTACTTGGCCGTATGATACCTGCCGCGAGCATTTCAGCAACCAAGCGCTCCATTTCATCTTTCAATAGGGACGCACCGACACAGGTCGTGCCCCTGGCTGCAACGTGATGCGATGGTCAGTCGTGCGCACAGGAGGGAGCTCCGTTGGTGGGGCGCAAACCGCTGGAAATTCCGACAAAACTACGACTAAATCTCGCCGGGCAGCTTCCGGCAATGAATCTGCCATTCCATAACTCTCCAGAGGAGCAGGACTGTCCATAACCCACAACACCCAACTCTCATCATGTGGTTCAAGTGGGCTAAGCTCCTGATAGGTGCATGCCTTGCGAGTAAGAGTGGGGTCGCCGCGAAGGCAGCATTGGCGACCGTCAACCATAAATTCCATAGTGAGTGTTTTCCAATTAGCCTTCACATCACCAAGGGTCGCCAACCACGAAACTCCCAAGATTAAATCCACACTGCTCAGAGGGAAAACATAACACGATATGACAAATAATTCAGAATCGATAGTTAATGGAATATTCTTACAGATGCCGCTAGTGTAAACACGGCTTCCATCTCCTAAAACCACCGAGAAACGTTCAGAAGGCTCAATGGTCCAATGAAGTTTTCGGGCCACAAGATCCGCTATGAAACAATGGCTGACACCGCTATCCACCATAATCTTGAGGCGCGAGTCTCCCACACAACCCATCAATTTCATTGTTTGAGGTCCATCAAAACCAAATGATGTCAGCTCCGACAACTCTAGAGAAGAGAAAACTTGATGCTCAGATTGATCATGTTCTGCTGAATGTGGCTGTTCTGGAAGCAGATCGTTCTCATCCTCATCGACATCAGTGCCGCCCACCAAAACCTGTAAGGTTTTTGGAGGACAACGATGAGTGGGTCCAAATTTTTGTCCACAGCGAAAACAAGTTCCCGCAGCCAGATGCTTCTTGATCTCGTCATCTGACATATTACGAAAACGGCAGGTAGATCGTGAAGTTGAGGATGAATGTGCAGAACTTTTTGGCGTGGCCTATGCTCCAGAAGACACCGGAGGGGACCGCTGGGAAATTTGGATTCGTGATGAGGGTGGTGAATACGTAGTAGGCCGATAAAGGGACGAGTGTTGGTCGGTTGGGTGAACCAGCTCCAACTTTTTAGCCATGTGAATCGCAACAGAATAATCTGTAAGAGTAGCATCCTGAAGTCGCACCCGAATCTCCTTCTTCAAACCCCCTAAGAAGGCTCCGAGATATAGCTCGTCAGAAAGCACCGGCAATTGTGACACGCACCTCTCGAAGGCAGAAATATATTCTTCTAAAGACCCCGTATGTTTCGTAGTGAATAAGGCTTCAAAGCCGTTAACTGTAGACCCATCACCAAAACGCGTCAGCAACTGTTGTGAAATTTGAGACCAAGTCAGGGCAGGGCAACGACGTAGTAAAATCTGGATCCAAGACATTGCGGACCCCGACATAGCAATGAGCGCGATCTTCACGCGGTGATCAGCAGATATGTTGTGCACTAAAAAGTACTGCTCAGCACGGGCCAACGAGGACAGCGCGTCCGAGCCGTCAAAACTTGGTAGATCCATCTTTTGGATTGGCAACGAAGTCAATTGTGCCCCGCCAAACGGCTGACTGCCTTCAGACTCTGCATCAGGATTGTCTACAGGGACGGAAAACTTCTGTAGCAAGGCATCAGCTTTGCCACTGTGGACGCGTTGCTGGCTTCCATCGATGTCTGGAAGGTGCGAAGGACCTGTACAGCGTTCGACAACTCCTCAACCGCCTTCTCTAAACCCTCTAAATGAGAATCAACGTTCCGAGTACCCACCATCGTTCACCGCACCAATTTGATAGAGTAAAGGCGGAACTCGTAGAAGAAAAATAGAACTCGTAGAATAAAACTCAATAAAATATCACTGAATAGAAAATCCTCTCACGAGGCCAGCGGAGAACTCTCCGTTCTAGAATTTATGCAAAACCAAAAAGACGTCCTTCTCTCTTTCTTATTTCCTATAAATAATAAAACCCTAATATTAAGCCCATGCAAACTGTGGGCCAGACCCAACAATAAAATAATAATAAATAATAATAAAGACTCTAAAAATTAAACTTAGTGATAATCAACTGTTGCATGCTTCCCACGTGAATAAATCTGCAGGGGGCGACGATCGGTGTCACAACTGGTCTTCAATAGGCACATGAGGGTCAAAATTTGATTTCTTCAGCTCAGACTTCTAATTTCTCCATTTGTGGTTTATAGATTGCAAAATGAAAATGAAAGAAACTTTAACTTCAACAACCTTCACTTCTTTAAGCATATCTTCCTTGTATGAGTATGTCTTTCTGAGCTTCCTCAGCCTTCTTCACAGCCTCTTCGTCTTCGTCATCATACCTCACTGCCCATCCGTGTGAACACCCTCCAAATATATCGGTCTGCAACATCAACATTCAGATCAGTGACAGAGAGGGAGAAAGGGAGCTAGAGAGAATCATGTACATATGACATATCTATAGAATGTGGGCATATATACTATCTTTATGTAGCAACCTTAATGTTTGCAAGAAATGGTAGAAACTCAAAGAAATAAATAAATGACAAAGAGAGTGGAGCTTTGCACCTGAGGTTTGGCTTTTAAGGCATCTTCAAATTGTTTGAGAAGCTCCGGTGGAGACATGTTGTCCTTTTCAACTCCAAGTATCGACATTGGAACTTCAACTCCTGAGAATCATCGTACAATTATCCTTGGAATTGTTTTTAAATAGATATACATAAAAAGAGAGTACTAAAAATGGTCCAAAAAAGAGAAAAGCAACTCAAATTTTAGAACATTACTATTGTTAAATAATCATATACCTCAATATCTTCTAAAGAGATAAAAGAAGGATGTAGCAGCACCCCAACTTGTATATAAGGATGCTTCTACGAAAGCTCCACGACCACTTTAGCTGAAACAAAATTCCATTTAGATGATCTGATGAATAAACCAGAGTCAAGAACATCTTTGTAACTTTGTGCAGAGTTCAAAGTGTTTTACAAATAAAATGAATGCTAACATTTTCGAAAGTCTGTCAAAATGAAATGAGATGTAAGTGCACAAGCTAAGTAAAATATAAGTAGAAGTAGAACCTCACCAGCAGAAGCCAGCGCCTCCAATCTTGGCCACGCCATTGGCTTTTAGAGCTTCGATAACTGGTTTGACATCTTCAAACACTTGATCCTGTATCTATTTACAGTTGTAACTATTATAGGTGTAACTATTATTTTAAATATTGACTATATTGAATTATTAAGACAAATTTATACTTATTTAAAGGAAACAGAGGGGGAATAACTATAAACGGTATAAATCGAAGGTGAAATTTAGAAAACAATATTTGTCATTCTCTCTCCAAAATCAATAAAGTAAACTCCCTCCAACTTATAAAGCCATGCATATTTATATGACTTCTCATCATATATCACCTCAGCTCCCTTTAATTCTTTCAATATTAACTCCTGTCCGTATCTCCAATTTTCTTCTCTCCCTTTTTCCTTCTCAACAAGCGCATACAAATAGGATATATATATATATATATATCTCTCTCTCCATATATATATATATATATATAATATATAGAGCTTGAATTATATTTCGAAGAAAGTGATGAAGAACAGTACAAGTATGTTATTGAAAGCACGCTTTCGATTAGTTTTGTTGCTCGGATTTCTTCGATTTTCGATAGTTGAGGGTAGTTATCAAAAAGCAAGAGTTAGAGGTGCTGATGTGCTACTTGTTATGAACAAAGAAGCTACTAGAAATATGGCGGAGCAAGACTTTGATGTTGAAGTTGAAGTTGTGCATATTGTGAAGAGGAAGAAGCTTTCACTCAACTATATCATCAAGATAAGGGTTCCTAATGGGCCTGACCCTATTCATAACAGGTTACTTCCTACCTATTCCATCCCTTTTTATCAACAACCTAACTCTTTTGATTTCTTCCAACTGTAAATAGGTTTTGATTCTTAACTAAGACTTGATTTTTATAGTCATATAGTAAAGAAAATGTTGTTAGTGGTTGATGATGAGAGTACCTCAAATGTGGAGCCTCATATCATGCATGCACAAAACAAGGCATATTAGGTAAGTTTGAGCACAATTCAATCCAAAATAAATAAATCCCTAAACAAAATAAACTTAAGCCAACAACTCACTCCCAATTCTATAAAGAGCAGTAGCAGCATGCGAACATCTTAATCGAAATGCAAGACTGCACATACCAGCTAGATCGAATAGCAAAACTAAACAAATATATCATGAGTCCATGACATCATGATTCATATAGACAAAAATATACTAGGACTACTTACAAAGTCTGTCATAATTAAATAAAATACTATAGTAGTAGTTGAGTTGAATATTAATTAAGCAGCAACAGATTACCAAAAATATCAGAAATCAAAATGACAGAAGCTTTGGAATTAGCATTGCCAGTAAGATAGCTTGGAAACAACCAATGGTTGAGCTAAAAATTAGGGGAAAACCAAAAGGTTAAGCAAAAAAGTAAAGCGGAAGAAGGAAAAGTACCTGAGACATGGCAAAACAAAAATCTTAATCTCTTCTTCTAGTTTGTGTGAAGGGTTTCAGAGCAGCGAGGGCGAGAGATTTCACAGTAGGGCAATTAATCTCGTTCCGCGGGTTGAGAAGCGGTGGTGATTCCGCGGCAACTTGTCGGCGATCGAGCGACTATGAGATTCCTCACTGTGCAAAGTTTGTTGAACGAGTTGGGAGAAGAGAGCAGGAGAGGAGACAGATGATGAGAGAGTAAAGTGAATAGGAAAATAAGGGTTTTTTGTTTTTTGATAGGAATGGGCCTAAATTATGTAGAATTGGGCTTCACTCTTTTACTTATTGGCAAAAATTATCTAATAATGGGCCTTATTATTTTCTTATTTGACTAACTGCCCCAATAATATATATTTGAGATAATTAATAAAAAGTGCCTCTAAATAAGTGTCTCAGTATATAATTTTTGTTGTAGTGACTCCACTATAGTAGGATAAATATTGAACTTATCTTAATACATTCAAATTACGGACGTAACTCTCTTATCATTAATTATTTCCCACGTTTAAGATTTACTAAATCCATTAATTAATTAAGTTTGTTGACAACTCACAATTAATTAATATATTTATACGTAACAACACGTAGAACTTATCTCACTGTGAAACCTCTCAATATGTATACACAAAACATGTGTATCAGTTTATACATACTGATATCATTATGTAGGCTAAGGTCAACTCTCGCATCAAATGATACCACAACCTTTACCGACTAAACTTTCCAAGTTTTTCTAGACCGTGAGCTTTATACTACAAAGGATTCGACTTTGTTACCTTCTGTGATCATCGATCCAGCACACAGTTTACAACTGCAGTAAATGCACTTGTTTGCAATTCAATATATAAAATAATAAATAACAAACTCAATGATAGAAACATTTATTCTCATTAAAATGAAATTGAAAACAAGTATAATGCATCGTTCAAGCATAAAGCATGCTTTGAGTTACACAAACCATAACAGTTTCATCTTTACCTGATGTGGAGCAGGATGACTCTGGTAATCCAGCTTCCAGTGATGTAGATCTACCAAGTAATGATGTGGAATCATCTATTCCACCAAGTAATGATGATCTATGAATCCAGTTGCTCAGAATCAACGGGATGATGATATTATTGTGGAAAGAGTCAAACGGAAATGTAAACGACTTGCGTGAATGTCTGATTATGTGGGGCACACATATACATCCTCTACTCTTCTTGATTCAGTTATCACTCCACCTACTTTTTCCTATCATACAGCTCCACATCTTACCCCATGGTTTATTGCTTTCTTGGTGAATGTATCTTCTTTATAGAAGACTAATAGCTATAAAGAACCAAACCAATTTGTTGAATGACAAGAGGCAATGGAACATGAGTTGCAAGCCTTGGAACGAAATGATACCTGGATCATTACTGATCTGCCTGAAAGAAAGAGAGCCATTGGCTCCAAGTGTTAAAGCCTAATGGTAGTGTGGAGAGATTCAAAGCTCGCCTTGTAGATAAGGGCTACAACCAAAAATTTAACATCGATTATTCCGAAGTATTCTCTTCGGTTGCAAATTTGGTAATTGTGAGGTTCTTGCTAGCTATTTCTACTTGCTATAATTTGGAGATTCACCAAATTGACGTCAACAATGCATTTCTACATGGATTTTTACACGACGATATTTACATGGTGCCACATATGGGTTACTCTAAGGCATCTAAGGGTAAGGTTTGTAAACTTGTGAAAATCTTGTATGGACTCAAACAAGCGTCTAGCGAATGGAATAAGGAATTCTTCTGTACACTTATTTCTTATGGCTTTGTTCAGTCTAATATTGATCACTGCATGTTTACAAAGGGTTATGGTGTATTTTTTTTTATGCTTGCTGGTCTACGTTGATGATGCATTGATCACATGGCCGATCATTAATTCTATGAAAGCTCATTTGGATGGTATCTTCACTGTCAAGGATTTGGGACATGCTCGATATTTCATGGGAATGAAGATAGCTAGAGGTGTTATGAGAATGTACTTAAATCAGCACAAATATATACTTGATCTTTTGGATTCCTCTGGACTTCTTGGTTGTGTATCTGCTCCTACTCCTTTGCCTGCAGGTATACAACTTAGGAGTGATGAAGGGGATGCTATGGAAAACCTTAACTCTTATAGGAGACTTATAGGTCGTCTGCTTTGTCTCAATCTTACTTGACTTGATGTTTCCTATATCGTACAACAACTAAGCCAATATGTCTCTATGCCGAGGTCACCGCATTGGACTGCAACTCTTAATTTCCTTCTCTACATAAAAGGATGTCCATTGCTTGGCTTATTCTATCTTACACAGGGTTCTTTGTTTGTACGAGGCTTTTGTGATGCCGATTGGGGGTTGTGTCTTGATTCGAGGTGGTTGCTTACAGGTGAAGCAGAGTATCATGTCATGAGTTGTACTGTTAATGAACTTATTTGTATTGATATTTTCTTGATTGACTTTCATCAACAATCTAAAACTCCATTTCCTTTATAGTGTGATAACTAGGCTGCTCTCCACATTTCCAGAAATCAAGTTTTTCATTAGCAGACCAATCATCTAAGCAACGATTGTCATCTTGTAAGGGAAAAGCTTAAGGAAGGATTTGTGCTACCCCTATATATCTCGACTCAAGTTCAACATGCAGATTTGTTAACTAAGGTTCTACGTAAATCCAGATTTCAGATGTTGCTTTCCCAAAAGTTTTGATGGATTTACACCAAGTCCATCTTGGGGGGGTGGGGGGGTGATGAAACAGGCGTTGAATGTGGAATCTCAACGACTATGCAACATACGTCGTTTGAGGTGTTGGAGAAGATGATGACATGTCATCATCTTATTAGTTGTTAGAAGTTTATATCTTGTCCGTTGGATTATTATTAAGTTGTGTGGTCTAAAAGCGTGATAGCGTTTATTTCTTTGTTGAAGTAATACAATATCACAAACTATACATAAAGTTGTATGTATATATAGCAGTTGTACTTTTGCTTTTTCGAATTAATGAGAATCATATTTCTTCCTCATGAATTTTCTCTCGTTGTTTCTGTAGCAACAATTCTAGCTTACTCCAACAAGGGCGTATAAATTCATGCCATTTATTCAAGTTTTTTATTTTAAATATATCATTATTATTTAACTTCAAGAGTCAGTTACCCTAGAAATCAGATTCGCAGAAATGCCCATGGACATCTCAATCTGGTGCTGGTCTTTGGGAAAGTGCAGTCTTGTGTTGAACTCTGCAGTTGTATCCCATGAGTGATGAGGGAAGAAGGATTCCAGCATAAAACTTATTTTGGTGGAGTGCCTTAAGCTGCTTCTTTTTACTTCGATCCCGGGTGGTTTTCCTCATTTGATAAACATTATCATTTTGGCTTCCTTAGCCAAAAGATCAAACATAATCCTGCTCCAATTAACCGGTAGATCAAGTACAATAGCTGCCATGATTCTGAATTTCTCAGGGGTCACTTGGTCGTAGGATCCGTTATGGTTGAGGAAAATTCGTTGTACGAATTCAAAGAGGATTCTGAATTCTGGTGCGAGAAGTGCTCGAGTGAACATCTTGTTTATGTACCGAATGGGTACTATCATCACCATTTCAACCGCCTCTTGAAGCTGTGCTTCGGTTATATCACTAAGGTTGGTGCCTTCATCTTTTAACTTGTAAACGTCATTGATGATGTTTATGACGTTGTAAGTGGTGTTACTGATGGTGTTCCCCTTGCTAACCCTAATGGTAGCCTCGTGTCCACCCTTCTCTCCCTGCCACGAGAGGTAGAAGGCAGCAACGTCTTTAGGTAAGAAGTGAACTCGGTGTGAGGTGATGATATTGTGAAAACCTACAAGGAAATCAAACCAATATATGTGAGCACTATCCTTCCATTAGTGAAGTATAAGTGCTCAAGGCAATTTACAGAGTAATATCTGATATCAGTTTAAACACAGTCCAAGACAGTCTATACATGTAATAGAGTAAGGACAGTTTTTCAATATAGATTCAAGAGTTTTCAATAACATGCAGAATAAAAACTAGTGAAGAACAACAACAACTCATGAATATTGAACCTTTGCAGTGACGAACGAGGTCGAATGCCTTATCCAGTTTATGAAACCCGAAGGTGTCAAGAACTGCGAAAAGGTCTTGACGCATGTATGGTTTCAGAAAGTTCGCTTGCTCTAGAAAAACAGATGATTTTGGTGCCATTTTGCTAAAGCAGAGTGATTTTCAAAGATAGAGAGGGTTTGAAAGGGGGGAATTTTTGCTAAGAGTTTCGGAAAAAAATATAAGGGTGAGTGATAGTTGAAACGCCTTATCAAAATATATAAACGAGAGAGAAGATAAGTAAGGTAATAAAATAATCAGAAATCCTTCCCTGTTTCAGTTTTTCCCGCCTTTCCATATTCTAGGCTATAGTCTATCACCGCCTCTATAGATCGTATGATGCACGCACTTTTGATCGTAGGGTTGAGGAGTGGCGCGTGTTTGTTTTGTACTGTTGGAAAGCCTCCTTTTTCTTGGTTTGGTAAATATCTTTTATATCACAGTTCCCAAACATAGTATCAATCATCACTAAAATAAAAGATTTGATACGTAAGATATATGATATAATTAGTCGCCGTATATAGTTGACCTTTCCCCCTTAACCAAGTAATGGGATAAGAAATATTATTTTAATATCCACGTGGCATTAAGTGATCTGGTGTATATCAATCCATCTCTTAACGAGTTGATGTTAAGAACATCGATCTGCTTTTGCCATTCTCATCAATGTTGTATAATTCCCAGTTGGAATTAGATTAATCTGGTTGATCATTGATATGCACTTAGTGATCTGGTGTCAATTCCCAGTTGGAATTTTACATGATCTGGGATTTAATATGACTATGTCAATCTGGTTTTGATTGTCTAAATCAATCTGGTCCTTTCTTCAAGATTTACCACATGTTTTCTTTCAACATGGTCTCTTATAAAATGATGTCTCACGTCCACATGTTTGCATCTGGTATGCAAAACAGGATTCTGTGTGATGGCTATAGCACTTGAGCTATCACAGAAGATTGGTATTTCCTTGACATCGATTTCATAATCCTTAAAGCTGTTGTCTTAACCAAAATATTTGTGCACAGCAACTTCCAGCTGCCATATATTCTGCCTCTGTGGTTGATGTGGCAACAGATGTCTGTTTCTTTGAGAACCAAGAGACCAGTTTGCTTCTTAAAAATTGACCAGTTGTCTTCACATGGATACCATAATCCTAGGTGGGCTGTTCCCTTAAGATATCTCAATATCTTCTTGGCTGCCTCCATGTGAGATTCTTTGGGATTTGCTTGATATCTTGCACATACACCTACTGCAAATGTGATGTCAGGTCGACTAGCAGTTAGGTAGAGTAATGATCCTATGATCCCTCTATATTGTGTGATATTAGTTGGTTTCCCTTCTGGATCAGGATCAATCTTCCCATTGGTCTGCATTGGGATTTTAACTCGATTGCTATCTTTCAGCCCAAATTTGATTAGCAGATCGTTGATGTATTTTGTTTGATTAATGAAGATACCATCTGGTTCTTGCTTGACCTGCAAACCTAAAAAGAAACTCATTTCTCCCATCATGGACATTTGGTACTTATTTTTCATAAGTTCAGCAAATTTGTCACACAGATAGGTAGATTGAGATCCAAAGATGATGTCATCTACATAGATCTGAACTAAAAGGATGTTTTCTTTGACTTTGATGATAAACAAAGTCTTGTCAACAGATCCTCTTCTGAATCCAGATTCTAGTAGGAAAGTTGATAATGTTTCATACCAAGCTCTAGGAGCTTGTTTAAGACCATAGACTGCTTTAGTTAGTCTGTATACTTTCTGGTTTGGATCTGCTTCTTCAAATCCAGGTGGCTGTTCCACATAGACTTCTTCTTCAAGAATACCATTAAGAAAGGCACTTTTGACATCCATCTGGTGTACCTTGAATCTCTTGTGTGCAGCATAAGCTAAAAATAGCCTTATTGCTTCTAATCTGGCTACGGGTGCAAATGTTTCATCAAAATCAATGCCTTCTTGTTGATTATAGCCTTTAGCTACTAATCTGGCTTTGTTTCTAACTACTTCACCATTCTCATCCCATTTATTTTTTAACACCCATTTTACACCTATTACTCCTTGGTGTTTGGGTCTGTCTACGAGATACCAGACTTCATTCCTCTTGAACTCATTGAGTTCTTCTTGCATTGCTGTTATCCAATCTGCATCTTGTAGAGCTTCATGAGTATTAGCTGGTTCAATGCGAGACAGATAACAACTCAGCAGAGCGCTTTCTCCATGCATTCTTCTGGTCTTCACACGATCTGATGGGTTCCCAACGATCTGTTCTGGTGGATGATCTCTTATCCATCTCCTTCTCCTGGTCATCTCTTCATCGGATATCTCAGGATCAGGTTGATCGGTTGGTCCCTCAAATTCAGGGTGTGATGTAGAAGCTGATTGAAATGGATTCTCGTTAGAGATTTCTTCTGGATTTGGGTTTTCAGAATGATTATCATTTGCAATGATTGTTTCAATGCTTCCAGTTGGTGATCTGCTTTCATCCAGATTAAGTTGACTTGTTCCCCCTTGCTGTATGACTTCTTCAGCAGCAGGTGGAGTATCAATTTCTTCATCAATTTTCTTAGAGTTCCAGATTAGAATGTCTTCTAGGAGTAATTCATTCAATTTTCTAGTAGTCACCTGGTTTTCTGTCTGTTTTTCTTCTAGTGACCTGTACTCAACAATAGATTCGTCAAAGACCACATGAGGTGTTACTTCTACAATATGAGAGTTCTTGTTGAACACTCGATATGCTTTACTAACATCAGAATATCCTAAGAATATTCCAGGGTCAGTTTTGCTATCAAAAGTCTTCAACTGTGATTTCCCATTATTGTGTATGTAACACAAGCATCCAAAAGTTCTAAAGTAAGAAATCTTAGGCTTTATGTTGTTCCAAATCTCGTATGGTGTCTTTCCATGTCTGAGTGTGATGGATGATCTATTTTGAGTATAGCAAGCTGTGTAGATTGCTTCTGCCCAGAACTTCTTGGGTAGTTTTGTAGCATTTAGCATAGTACGAGCTGCTTCTTTGAGTGATCTGTTTCTCCTTTCAACAACTCCATTTTGTTGAGGGGTTCTGGCAGCTGAGGTTTGATGAGTGATTCCCATCATGTTGCAATATGCTTCAATCTTCTGGTTAAGAAATTATGTTCCTCGATCTGTTCTGATGGTGGTTATTCTCAATTCCTTCTGTTTGGTGATTTTGTGTACAAAATCAGGGAGTTTGTCAAGAGTCTCTTTCTTCTTTAACAGAAAGATGACCCAAGTGAACCTAGAGTAATCATCTATGATTACTAAGGTGTATTTTCTCCCATTTATACTTAGAGGTTTGACTGGTCCAAATAGGTCCAAATGCAAGAGCTCTAGTATTCTCGATGTTGAGTGAGCTGTTTTGTTTGGAAAGGATGATCTGGTCTGCTTTCCAACTTGACAGGCTTCACATATATGATCTTTATCATATGCTTGTTCTGGCAGACCATCCACTAATCTTTCTTTAGCAATCTTGTTGATTGACTTGAAGTTTAGGTGGATTAATCTCCTATGCCATAACCAGCTGTTTTCTGATATAGTCTTGGTGACTAAGCAGGTCTCGATCTGGTTTGTCCACTGGACAATGTATAATCTATTCTGCAGTTTACCGGTAAGGAGTATCTCATCTCCTTCCTTATTCTTCACCAGACAGCTATTAGTATCAAAGATAATCTGATTACCGTTGGCACAGAATTGACTTACAGAGAATAGGTTGTGACTAAGACCCTCGACATATGATACATTTGTGATAGTGGTCTTGCCAACTTTGATGTTTCCATACCCTCTGGTATATCCTTTTGAATTACATCCAAAAGTGACCTGGGGTCCTGGTTTCTCTATGTAATCTGACAGTAGGTTCTTGTCACATGTCATGTCTTTTGAACAGCCACTGTCTATTATCCAGATTGTTCCTCTTGCTACCTTATGTCTTCTTGCAGTCCTTTGATCCTGCAATTAATAAGACTTAGCTAACCTTCATCGTTTGGGTGCTTGATTATTAGCAAAGATTCCTTTACGAATCCAGAACTTTTTAGGGTTAGGAACAGAGATATAACATGTAATAATGTTCCCTTCATCATCAACTTTTGATAGAGAATGAATCTCAGATGGATGATATCTCTCTATTCCATCATTTTTCACTCCCTTCTTGATTGGTGCTGTCCTGTTGACATTCTTCTTGTGTAATGTCCTGTTGACATTCTTATTATGAGCATGATCTGATTCTGTGTAGTAAGCTGGTTGTCCCTTCGTTTGATGATACTGTCTGTTATTCGCATCTTTTATTATCATCTTTTGAGGATAACCTTTCTTGTTTTTCAAGTCTTTTACTTGATCAGGTATTTGCTTCCTTTCTGGTACAAAGTTTATGGTTCCCGAAGACTTTTCTGAGTGACCTGGATATCCTAATCCAGATGTGCCTTTTTGCTGCAAATTAATTAGCAGTTTAGCACGTTCGTTACTTTTCTAGATCATCTCTTTGCCTTTCTTGATCTTCTCTTCAGCAACGTTGTTTCTAATAACCAGATCGTTCCCTTTTGAATTAAGTGAGTGGATTTCACAGTCTTTGCTCTTGATCTGTTCTTCCAGATCGTTGATTTTAGCAATAAATTGTGTGTTTGCTGTGCTCAAAATCCCCTCTGATTTCTTTAGCCTATCATTCTCTTCAACAACTTCTCTAAATAGCCTTTTGATGCTCGAATAGCTTTTGAACATTTCGTTTACTTCATCCTATGAGTATTCTGCTTCATCTTCATTTTCCTGTTCCAGATCGTTATTATTTGAGGAATTTGAATAGCAAGAATTTACCTCAACTTCATCTAGGCCGTTGTCTAGTCCCACATAGCATTCGTTCCAACTTTCTTCGTCATTAGCAACGAAAGCTTCATCATTTTCTGATGAGCTATCTGAGAAGTGACTCGAGCTGCTTGAGTTCTGTTCAGCTATCATGGCCTTGCGCTCAGATTTGAGCTTTCGATCTCTTTTAGCTCTAAGTTCTTCTCTTTAACTTCTGGACAGATCAGGGCAATCTGTTTTAAGGTGACCTGTTCTGCCACATCCAAAGCAAGTGTAATCTGTAGAACTAGAGGTCTTTGTTGTTTTAGCATTCTGCTGTTTGGATTCATTTTTATCTTCAGATCGGTCATTGTCATGCTTCTTATAGAAGTTTTTCTTGTTATCTTTGTAGAACCGTCTGTATTTCTTTGATCTGCTATCCATCTTGTCCATTCTTTTGGCGATCATTGCAAACTGTTTTAAAAGTTTTTCGCAGACTTTGTCTTCATCTGGTGAACAAGATTTAGATGGATCATCAATTTTGCTCTTCGCTTTGAAGGCAACTTCTTTGTCCTTCTTTGAGCTGTTTTCTGCCTTTTTGGACAAATGATCTGGTCCTCGAATTCTTTGGATGTCACATTCATGACCTTCAAGGTGATCAAATAATGCTTCTATGGTCAGATCATTGAAATCTGCACGGAGAGGTTGCATTGCAGCATAGATCTCCCAGCTTGGTGGAAGAGCTCTAAGTACCTTCATGTTCTTCTCCTTTTGAGTATATTTGTTCTTGTTGAACGCAGATATCTCAAGGAGAATACTGGTGAATCTCAACTTCATTTGTTCTATTGTCTCGCCTGGTTTCATCTTGAATTCATCATATTTGTTGCAGGCAAGAGACAGTTTGTTTTCAATCATTACTTCAGATCCTAGACACAAGTCTCTAAGGGCTTCCCACATCTCTTTGGCAGTATCCAAATCTTGGATTTTAGCCAGATGTACTCCTCTGACTGTGCTTGATATAATTCCTTTTGCAAAGTCATCTAGATTTGGTTCGCGTCTTTCTTCTGCAGTGTACTTTCTAGGATCTTTGGGAACAGTCTGTGTGGTTACGCCAGTTGTGTTGGTTACTGTCGCTTCTTCAGTGATCTGCAGTGGACCCTCCTTAATGACTTTTCACATTAGATAGTGATGGGCTTTGAGTGCTATCTTGATCCTAAACCTCCATTCTCTATAGCCTTGAATGGAAAATTCTTCGCAAGCCCTGACAACAGATGACTCCATAGCAGATAGTATGCACTTGAATGAAAAAGGTTTTCCTAGATCTATTCAAGTTGACCACGCAGGTTTTATCCTTGTGAAACAAAACAATGGTCGTTTGAACCACTGCTCTGATACCACTTGTTGGTCCCGAAAGAGCAAGGTTTGGTGTATGGGGGGGGGTGGGGAATACACCAAACACAAACTTTTTAGTTTACTTGACAAAGTTTCAGAGAGTTTAAGCTATTCTGGATAAGAAATTGCTTGGCAGATGACTTAACAGATTGATACACAGATCGATTCCAGTTAAGTCCAAACATATTGCTCTCTTAGTGAAAGACACTTAGTCAATAATAAGAGTGATCTTATTACTTTCTGAGTGTTGTGTGTGCGGAAATATGGTGGATTAAATGAGTGCTCTTTTTATGAAAACCTTAAGAAGTTAATCAGATCGTTAAGCAGATTGTTTGAGAATGCAGATTATATGATAGTGTCAATGATAAGAATAATAAACAACTGAAAGTAAATATGCAGGAAAGTAAAGAACACAGTTGTTTAACGTGGTTCGGGAAATCACTACGTCCACGATCTGGTCCAAACTAGACCAGATTATCCACTACTAGGATACTCTGTTTCTTTATACTCGTGGAGAACGAGTCACAAGTATCAGTCAAAACTAGAGAGATACTTATGCACGAAGTAAGGGTCGTGTCCCTTTACAACAGATTACCTCTACGTTACCAATAGAAACCTACTAGCTAGCAAGGTGATCTGCTTTCTCTCGACAAGATAAACTTCAATCGAGGTGGGTTGGTGTGATTTAGAATCACAGTTCTTGAAGCTCTAAGTCTGGATCAGTGAAGATAGCTTGGAAGTATAATTCAGTGTAGCGCGCGTGTGTCTCGTGTATTTCCAGATTTTGAACTTCAATCTTATATAGGCATTGAATTGAAAATTCTAGCCGTTTGTTGATTGACGTGAGATTGATGGAATATTGCCAATCAATTATGTCCATCATATCTCTTTTTGCCATGTAGGGTGTGTTGACTCAATCTTCAAGATATGGAAGGTTGATTCCTAACGATCTCTTTCCTTCTTTATGATCTATCGAAGATTCTCTTTCCAATCCCTGTTGGATAGGCTTCAGTCTTGACGTGGCAAGAGTATATGATGTGTAGGATGATGTCAGCTGGTAGATTGATGACTCAATCGATCTGGTGTCTCGCTGCAAACGTCGATCTGGTCGCTGTTTGTTACAGCAGATCGATTCCTTTTGGCGTGAAATCTTGACCTTCATCCTATACTAAGATTGAGATTGACTTCTGTAGGAATATTCCTTTACATTTCAAGTCATCTCCTAATCTGTTCTATAACAAGATTCACTTTATATCTAGTGATATGTTTTACACGTAGAACATTTCATAACTCTAAAAACAGCTAAGTGTGTTTCGAAAGACCATCATCAAAACTAAGTATATTAGGGTTCCCGACAGTTATTCAACTATTTACACGATTAAAACATCACTTATTATTATTTACTTTTATCTTTAAAAATATTATAAGATAGGCTATTTTAATTAAATATTTATAATTTATAATTTAATTTTTCCTTTAATTTTTTTTATTATTTATCATGATATTTTTTATTCAAAAAATATAAGTTCGGTTTTAAGCATGTCTATTTTAATTTTTGTATTTGTACATTAGATTTTGAAGGTTACTAGTGTTATATATTTGAAGGATTTTGATTTAACACGAGTGAGAGTATTCAACTTGAATCCATAACATAATTTATGAATATGTTTTGATCCAAATTGTATAAAGTAATCTCTATTTTTTATTGTATATCATTTTTCATATCTAATTTTATTTTTTAATATAAATTTTATTTATTTATGAAATAACAAGATACATATCTTACCGTGCAGGGTGCGGATTATTATACTAGTGTGAGTAAAACTAAGTTATATCAACTTTTAGATTTGTGCTATAAATTTAGCATTTTGAAAACTTTAATCGTTAAAAAATAAATGAGATTCCAAATATAAATTATTATTCACGCTCCATGTACACAACAAAATTTATCATTTTAAGTGATAATTTTTTAAATAAAATTTTTGTTATAATATTAATATTTATGTTGGTCACAAAGAGAGTATTCTCATCTATGAAGAGTGAGGAATACACCAGCTATTAAAATATCAAAACTTTTTCAAAACTGATGTAAAGTATCAAGATAAAATGAACTATGGAGTCCAATTCAGAGTAGGGTCGGTCGGAATGACATATCGATTTTTTCGAACTACTGACACCTTATCGAAAATTTTCGTATGTGATTTTTCATACCATTACTGTCACGCCCGCCCTCCGCTAAGGTAGCCAAAGTCGGAAAAACCGTGACTGAGGAAAGGAACATAAAAATAGAGGAAAAGAATGAGACTTGCACGAAGAGAAATATCTAAATACTTAATCTGAGTGTCTGCAGCGGAATTTGGATCAATTTCTAAGCTTACATGTATGAAGACATGCAAACCCCCAAGAGTTACTACTAGATGAGTTCGACAAAATCTTCGCTTAGCACTTCCCCTTTTTCATCACAGCTCAACCTGCACATTTAGAAATACATGCAGGGCTGAGTACAAAAGTACTCAGTAGACACATGCCTGAAATCACATTCATACATATATAATTGTCAAGCCATTCTAAGTGATACAAAGAGATTTTTTTTGTCACTAAAGCACCTATGTTCACAAAAGCATTTCTTTTCTTGAAAATTCTGAGTTCGACTGATCAGTCTAAGTTTTTTAGTAATCAAGCATATCTGTAATTTCTGTGTGCCGGGAAGGTGGCCACCTTCCACGGACACCTTGACCGGCCAACCCACTAGATGACTCACGGTCCTTGTGTACACTAGTTCGAGTGGGGATGCTTACCCACTGGAACCCGAATTCGATTTCATAATCATAGCAGATATGTATCATACAAAACATAAAACATTTATGGCAAGACAATACTTGAAATATCAATTTCAATTCTAAAGCTATTTGAAAAGAAATAACATAAATGCGGATAAACACGCATATTTTCTTTTAGTATAAGAAAGCCTACTTGGATCGTCTTGACTGACGACTGCTTCGTTCTCGAACTGCGATCCTGACCTTTCGTTGTACCCTTTAAATAAATCTCGAGTGAGATAACATTTTCGAGTGCATCTAATTATATTCTCTAAGTGTAAGGAATTATTATCCTTTGTTATATGAGAATTATTCTCGGGTCTTTTAACTCGGCTATTGCTCGAGTTTCGGATTTAGATTCTAGGAGGGTCGTTCGATGATTTCTAATCAAACCATGTTTTGACTTTGATTAAACACATAACTTCATGTTTGATCATTTCTCGGCACTCATGCTCGTCTAATATCAAAACATCTTTGAATATCATGAAACTTTAATACACTATAACGTAATGAACCTCTTTAGCTTAGCTGATTAAATAAGACTATCCTCGGTCCCTTGTGGACCCGACCCCTTGTGGGTCTACCCCTTGTGGGTAAATCAACCTCTTTTCGACCTCTTGTGGGCCACATTAATAGCTCATACAAATGAAACAAAACGCAACAATGATTATAACCATGTAATCACTAAGCTTATTTTCAATTTTTGCACACTTGACGGAAAAAATCCGATAAATTCACAACATGCTCAACACATGTTCAAGCTAAATGAGCAGTTGATTTTGAAAAATCATAATAAATTGGAAATAATTCCAATTGTATCGAATCAAACTTTAAAGTGACCATAACATCGTAAAGTTTTATAATCCGAAGACAAAACACATAAAATCATTTTACTCTATTTTTCACGAATTTTCAAAGTTAGATAAATTTCCAAATTTTCTCTGGAATTGGCAGTTTGTGCAACCATATTGAAAAATTCATAATAAATCGAAAACACAACGAAACGGGGTGATTTAAGTTGGAGATTACTCCTAACTCGATCTAGTATTTTATTATGTTAAAAATTCTACACATTCTGTACCTAAAACGACGAGACAAAACCCGGGCAGAAACTGTCGCCCCTTTCTCTTTTTTTTTTTTTTTAAACATGCACGATTAATTTCCGTAAATTCACATA
>JAPKLX010000210.1:337159-389615 GCA_026898415.1 Leonotis leonurus
AAACATATAAAACGACGAGCTCAAGTTAACTTCTCAAAACCTAACATACTTAGATTTCATTGAAACTTAAAACACATGTTTATCTAACTCATACAAGCAACATTAATTCTCGACATTTCTTGATTCGGGCTCGACTCGATAAAATCGAAAAGAGGGCAGCCCCTATTTCATTTTTTTTATCATGCTCAAAATATGAAAATAAAACCGTAGAAACGTAGATAAGATCGAGGGCTACCTTTCTATCGGATTAGATTTCGAAGAAATCGAAAAAAAAAACGAGACGAACGGGACGAGAATCGAAGCAAAACTCCTTAGCTTTTTCCTCCTTCTTGCTCACGTGAATAATGAAGAATGGGGGATGACTTTGTGGTCTTTTATAGGCCACAAGTTGCCCACCCAAAATATCTAAAGTATCCAGGGCAAAATCGTCTTTTCGTCTTTTAGATATTTTCGATCCGATTCTTTGTTATTTATCTATCTCGGTTGAAACAGGAATCAACACACTCGTCTTTCTTACTCATTAAAACATCTTCGTCTCTCGTGAACTAAAGTCGGGGTTTGGCCCGATCGAATTGCACGTAAACTGAGAAAATGCTTGTTCCTCGATTTCTTGATAAATATTAATTAAAAACTCCGTTTCTTCTGAAATTCATATTATTAAACTTCTCGAGAATTTTCTCATTACTCGTGCTATCAAAATCGATAAATAGGAGTTTTCTCGATTTCTCGAGTTCTCGATTTTACTATTCATCGGACGGCGAAAAATAAAAAATTCTGCGTATGGTCCGTATCGCGATAAAAGTGAATGTAAATTATCGCGCTTTGTCCATATCTCGTCTCGGACTTCAAATTCAGGTATTCAAATGAATCCCGTATTTGCTATTGCTACCGGTTATAAAAGTATAAGCCGGTTCTCGAAAGAGCGGAGATTTGATCTCCGTTTTTGCTGAAACTTGGCAGCAAGCTTCAAAATAAAGTTTCTAATCCAAAAATTTTATTCTTGGAATTTTTAAACATATATAAGCCCTGTATAAAATACTCGGGTGTTACAATTACAATACCATATGTTTCGATATACTGAATACCGATATAGAAAAAATTCGATATTGATACCGTACTAATTTTTCGGACTGATATACCAAAAATACAGCATCCCATACCGAAAATTATGTCGAAAAATTATCATAATCGATTGGCTCTCCAAGAGCTTTCCCGCCGCGGAGCCGTCATTATTTTTGTATACACTACTAGAAAAACGCTCATACATGACATTAAATCCGTTTCATGTATGAGGGTAAAAGAATGTCAAATATGATGGTCTCATCTATTCCTCGCTCATAGATGACACTGAAAATGTGTGATGTATGCGCTCATAGATGACATTATTTTATTAAACGATGACACTAAAATAATGTCATCTATTTTATAATACATGACACAATATAATGTCATCTATATAAAAAAAATATCATTTATAAGCGAGAAGTTGACACATTTAGGTGAAATTCATGACTGTTTTAGAATGTCATCTATAATTCATAAGATGACAGTAATTTAATGTCATCTATATTAAAAAAATGTCATTTATAAGCGAGAAGTTGACACATTTAGGTGAAATTAGGGATGGCAATCGGGTCGGGCGGGCACGGATATGGCCAAACCATTTCCGTTCCTGCGAACTAAACGGGTACTAGTTTTCAACCACGAACGTACCCACGGGTATGAGATCCCCACCATACCCGCGACCCGCGGGTACCCGCGGGTTGGCGGATACCCGCGAACCCGCCACCCATCGAGTATCCGCCACCTGCGTACTACCGGCGAACCCGCGAAATGAAGAGATCCGCCACCTGTGACCCGCGACCCGCGAAACCAAATATATCAAAAAATATGAAAACAGTGCTTCCATTCTTTAAATCAAACATATCACAACAAATACATAACATATCACAACAAATCCATAATTAGGGTTTTTTTCTAATTCTAATTTAGAAATAAAATAATAAAATAAGTTATTAGATGGGTAGGTTTCGCGGGTTCGTGGGTAGGCTTCGCGGGTATTTTCGCAGGTAAACGGGTTTCGCGGGTACGAGTATTGTCAAACCATTTCCGTACCCGCGAACTAAACGGGTACTAGTTTTCAACCACGAACGTACCCGCGGGTACGAAATGCCCACCAAACCCGCGAATAATTGGGCGGATACCCGCAGGTTTCGGGTATCCGGGGGTCAATTGCCATCCCTAGGTGAAATAAATGACTTTTTTAGAATGTCATCTATAATTCATAAGATGACAGTAATTTAATGTCATCTATATTAAAAAAAAATGTCATTTATAAACGAGAAGTTGACACGTTTTGGTGCAATACATGACTTTTTCAGAATGTCATCTATAATCTGATAAATTTAACCATTTTTGTATTTTTTCATTAATTAACCTGTATTTAATAATTTTGGTTTCATCAATATATTTTACAAAATAAAATAATGCCAAATAGAGAATTCATACACGCACTAAAAATATTTATATGCATTAATTGTCTAATATTCAACTTCGTACACGGAAATAAAAATAACAATGACAAAATACTAACAAGTTTGGGTTAATATTTCAATCCACCTTAACTAATGTAATTTAAACTACAAAGCAGTAGAAGTTTGAATCACCATGCCCAAAATCACCAAACTTCTTCATGCAAACAGTTGACCACTGCCAACTAATTCCACCAAGTGAACACTGCAGGAAATATTCATGCAATAACAAATATTAATTATGACAGAATCATACCATGAGCACGTAATAAATAACACAACGCCAAACAATAAATAGGTAAAAGTAAAGTGTGTATATGCAATCATGAGTAAGAAACTTGGGCCGATGAGAGACAGGTATGAACTATCAAGTTTGAAATGCATGTGGCTAAATGATGGCTATACTTGATTAGGAGAACTTCAATATTAATAGGAAAAACAATAGTGAGTGTTACTTACCAGTATCTCCACATCCCATGGGCTTGAAGTGATTTAATCCAATCTTTTCACCGTTTTCAGTAGCCTACAAGGAACATAATAAAGTGACCTATAAGATTCATGCTGATAAAATAGTAAGCTGTTAACTTGACAATCTGTAATTAGCTAATGTGATGTTTCCAATGTTGAAACTTTAAAGCTTTCTTTTTTCCAACTTTGAAATATAATACCTTCTTAATTGCTATCCACGCAACGCTATCCCCTCTGTGGGGTTTGGGGAATACCGGTTGAGAGTGTAGAGCCCACAGGTCCTCTGGTCTCTGAGCATGAAACATGTTATTTTGCATCAGAAAGTTGAGATTGATGCCTCAAAGTATTCAAGCGTGTAAAACCAGTTCTTTCAAATTCTAAACCATAGTAACTCATCCACAGAAAATTAATCTTATCAAACAAGTTCATGTTTCAACATGAAAGTATCTGATTCAGATTAGAATAAACAAAGAGGAAGGAATACCTTACCAAGTTGGCATCAGGAAGTTCTCTTAACAGCTTCATCGACATTTTCTGCCGTAGCTTTAACCTAGTGAGGATACTTTAGCTGGTTAGCTTATAAAAATGAATCCTGAACACACTCCCAAAGGTTATAAAATAAAGCAAGAAGACAATCACAAATGTCATACCAACTTAGCACTCTTCCGTTATGTTCTCTTAGAGAGACGGTTCCTCAGCGGTTCCACATGATCACTACCATCTAGTTGCACACCAATAAAGTATTGTAGCTCTCCCTAAAAGGGATGCAAGAAAAAAAACACACAAATGGTTATTAATAAAAATATCAAATGGAATTACCTTTTAAGTTAAAAACAAGATTTTACCTTTTGATCCCGCATAGGTTGCAAGTGAAATAAATTCCAGAATTTCTTTCCTAAAATTTGTAATAAGAAGCAATCAGTTGAGATAATATATGTAACAAGAAAAACTGGAGTCTTCTATAGGCTAGTTGTATATAAAGGATACCAAAAGTCATAAATTACAAGTCTTTGTGTAATTAATCAATTGAACAGTAATTTCTCTTTGATCCCTGATGGCATCCCTTATCTTTGACACAGTAGATTGGTCGGTTTCTGGTCCTTGAAGAAACCTGAAAAGTTTTAGCCATGTTAAGTTACTTAATAAGAACATAACACAAAAGTAAAGTTTCAACTGATGTTGAAAGAACAAGAAAATTCTTTTTTATTAGAACTACAATGATGCATAAACGAAATGAGTACCTGCAATTCCTCCCCAAGATTTCTTCGCGGGTAAACTCAGTTAGTTCAAGAAAGCTATCTGATGCAAATATCTGCGAGAAAATTAACTTTGTTATTGTTTTACTCTATGCAGCACAAGAGAAAAACTTTTAGTCTGTAATAAAGCTTACAATAGGATTATCAGGAAGTCTAGGATCTGTTATCACAAAATTCTTCTCAATGCGTTCTAAAGTTGTTGCTAAGTCAATGCCCTGTCGAATATCTCTTTCTCTTTCAGCTCGTTCCCAACTCGCTGTACATTCTAAATCATTTGTCATTAAGATCTCTGGTGGCTCAATAGCTGGCTGATTTTCAGTCATTCCTGCAGTGCTTGAAGTCCTACCTTTGAGCCTGTAAATGAATATCATCACCAAAATAAGCTACTTAGCAAATAAAGTAATGAATACTGATCTTAATGAACATTACAAACTTTGCAACCTTAACTACGATAAGAAACCTTAGTACAAACGGTCACTCCAAGCAGCCATATTTTAAAAAAATTTGCAATAGAAGCATGCATTACTGGTTTTCATATAAAAAGGAACAAGCTGAAACAGGGATACAAACATGCTCACCCCAGCAAGGAAACGCGTGCAGACTTTCTGGACTTGCTTGATTCATGACGAGAACTTGAACGAGATAAGTTACTTTTTCCATCCTGCTCAGGGGTATACCTCCCTGGGGTACTTTTATTATCATTTTCAGCTAGTCCAGGAAGCATGTAATCTAGATTCCCTTGACTCTGAGACCACATGTGAGACTTAGGGTCCTTCACGGTTTGGACAACTTCTATTGATCGATAGGAATGGCATGGAAGCTACTACCTTCACCTACACCTGTTCTAACCATAAGTCCCCACTCTATAGTTCTTTCAGCTATTCTTTTCTCTGTTCTCTCGTTCTCTCCTTCACCCGTATCCGACTGAAACGCCATCCATTTATTTTGAGTTTGAGATGGTTCCCCTTCCCCTCTCCCTCCCCCTTGCACCACTGGAACCGCCTGCACACCACTTCTTTGGCTCCTATTATAGGCATCAGTACGGCTAACTGAAGGCTCAAACACATCTACAGATCTCCTCTCCATCTCCAACTCCAACTATCAAGGAACTAACCAACAACCAATCAACCACAACTAATCATCACCAAAATAGCAGCACCCTCTTGTTCTTTTTCCTCTACCAATGCACAATCAAGGCCCCCTATATATCACACAATCAACCATAAATCAATTGCAAAAATCTCAACAACCCATTATCACAACTACTCACAAAATTATGCAAGCAACACAAGACATTGAAGATATACGTACAAGGAATCCTTCAAAGTAGCATTGCATGCCAATATTAGTAAACAATAAGTAACAAAGATTGAAGCAGCATGAAATGAAAAGGGGGGGTCAACCTGCAGTTAAGAGTTGCAGCGAGAGCGAGAGAGTGTAAATGGCATGGAAAAGATAAGTGGAAAGATATGGTACACATAATAAATACAAGCAATGGCAGGAAGTAGTCGAAATATACGTGGACATATTCTGCACACCTGTGACTGTGTGTAAGTGTGTGCGTGCGGGTGTGTTTCTTCCATGGTCACTAATAATTTCTTCTCTCAAGGATACAATAGCTGGAATCGCGATTTTGAGTGTCACGCAAGCTGGTTCAAATCACCTTCAAGAGTTCGCCCAAAATAATCGCGATTTGAATCACTTACCAAAACGACTAGCAACGGCGGCGGAAGGTCGATTATAGGGTTCAGGAGTAGCCGGACAGTTGGTGTTTCCCACACTTGGCTGAGAACTTACATAGTAGGGGTTTCAACAGTGGTGAACTAATAGAGTTTCCAATGGCAAATGGCTGATATTGGTGTGGTATCAAATCTGGATTCAATTTTCGTCAGGGAAGCAGCGGCGGAGTACTGCCATGGAGGGAGAAGTTAATTGAAGAAAGGGAAATTAGGGAGAAGGACGACTTAAGTGTGAGAATAAAGAGGGTTTATGATAATAAACTCAAATTAGGATAATTATAAACTCAAATTAGGCTAGAACAATTATTAAGTGTGAGAATAAAGAGGGTTTATGATAATAAATTCAAATTAGGATAATAAACTCAAATTTTAAAATCCACCTAATTAGGGAGAACCACTAAGTGGATTATTAATTAGTCTAAAATTTTTAAATAATGGGCTTATGATAATAAACTCAAATTAGGCTAGCTAGAACAATTATTTTGATTGGACTAACTATACATATATAATTAATAGTATTATTTCTAATCTTAAAATTCTAAAAGAGTATTAATTAAATTAATACTGCATTATAAGAATTAATTTAGTATTTTAAACTTAGAATTTAAAATATTCCAATTAAATTATCTTGAACTATTATAGTACTCATTATTAAATTGATTGGGTGAAATGTGAAAATATTAAGGATTTAATAAATTAGGGAATGATTAAAAATCATGTGAGAATAATTATATAAATTACTAAGTACTCGAATACTAGTCGAATTAGAGACGTGAATAATACACGAAATAATAGAATATTTCATTCTAAAAATAGACATTAAATCTTATACTCATAAGGAGTATCTCACCTCGTAAATAAGGTTCTAATTAATAATCATATATAGTGTTATTTTTTTTTAAGTTTTCTATTTTACAAAAAATACTAATATACATGACATTTTTTAATAAAGTGTAATGTATATTAAATTAAAACACACACATAGATGACATTTCAATAATATTGTCATCTAAGCTCCCAAAGATGACACTATACCATGACATTATTTAACAAAATGTCATCTATATTTTTCCTGACACTTCATACATCACATTTTTTTTTCAAAATGTCATCTATGCAAAAAAAACGCTCATAGATGACATTTTTTGAAAAAAATGTCATCTATGATGTGTCATCTATGCTCATTTTTCTAGTAGTGATATGATCAATAGTTAGCGTAGCAATAATATGGATGAGAGAAAAATGACTGCGATGATCCATGTTATACCAATTCTAATCCATACATGACATTCTTCATCTAATCAACCTCACGTCTCTACATCCCAAGTGTTTGTGAAAATTATAAAGTAAATTTAAGAATTACATGAGTATGACTAACATGCTCGTGTTATTTAATATATAACACCTATTAATTACATGTTCTTAACTACTTGTGTAGTTGTATAATTGTAATTGCATGACTACAAGAACACTTTTGTTATGTAAAAGGATATTTTATAAGAATAGATAATTTTAAGTTTTTTTATTTATGGACTAGTTTTTACTTTTTTGTTTGTTTGAGAATAGGGTATTTTAAGTGTTTATTTTTTTATTTTTTATTTTTAATATATCTTATACTAATAATGACTTATTAATATAAAATATAAGTGCATAAATACAAAAAAACTTATTCATATTATGAATTATATTAATATTAATTGATATACAAAAATTACATACCACTCGATTCAAATAATTTTAAAAAGATTAAAGATGAAACAAAATATTTCGATATAGATTATCAAGCGAATTGAACATTTTCAAGGGATATTGAATTTTTTTACCAAAGAACATGCCATCCATCAAATTCTCATATTTCTTGGGCAAAACATTCAGTAATATAATAGCTTTGTCATCATTATCAATATTGGCATCAATATTTTTTTTAAGATTATCAATTGCTTTGGTGAAATAAACTATAAGTACTTTTTCTTTAGTTATTTTATAGTCATACATCTTATGCTTGATCTATAAACAATTTGTCAATAACTTAGTGCAATAAAGAAATTCAAGCTTGGACCATACCTCCATTGCGGTCCTTTCCTTTGATACTTCCTTCAACACTTTATCTCCACGGAAAAATATGATGCATGTCACTGTGAGCACTCTCCACCATCTCTTCCTTTTTAGCCCTCTTCGTGTAATTCTCACTTATTCTTCTTATCTTCAACGCATCAGATAAACCTTGTTGGAAGAGGATGACTCATTTTAATTCTTCAATTTTTTTCAATGAACTATTCATGATGGAAGATATTTTTTTCTTTCTTCCCACCTACAACACAACTTGTTAAGGAAATTGATTCCAAACTGATCTCCACATATAAGGGGAAAACCCCAAAATCTAATAACCCTTGATGAGAAGAAAAAATAATCTGGAAGGAGATTTGAGAGAATAAAATGCACATGATTTATGTGGTCCGGTCAATGTGATCTATGTCCACAAAAACAAGAAATTATGTGTTTATTCAATCATGAAAAATGTACATGATTCACAACAAGAATCTAGGAATGATAATTTACAATTCTTCACACTACAAGAAGAATATTATCTCTCATTTTCTTGTATTTGTGAGCAAAAGTATGTAATCCAGTGCAATTAAAACTAATATATACAGTACATTTCAAATCCCCTAACACTACATGTCATGGTTCTGTTGCAACGACCAAAATAACGCATAACAGAAAAATCGCGGCACAATTACAACCACTTTGCCTTCCGTATACCTTCATAAATCATTTAGTAAATTAATACGGGTTTGGTTTATCAGTCTGAAACATCAATTTGAACCTCTGTCTTGAGAACATCAGTATGGCGTACACACCAGTCTCTACCATTAGTCTGTATCCCTTTAGGGTTGACTTCAATATATATCACTTCATTGTAGTAAGCTTTAGTCTCGCAAAGTCTTTAGTCTACAGTAAATTATACAAGCTTTCAGTATCGCATATTATATCCGTTACAATGTTGTTGGTTCCGTTTGACTAAATATGTGAGTGTTTAATTAACTTTTAGGGCCAATAATAATAGGATAAAGGGAGTACTCCGTAGTCACAATTCCGAATCTCACGAAACATGTTTGGAATGGGAAATTGGACAAAGTAGGTCATAACCCACAATTATACTTGCATAAACCTATAGTAAGAGTATGTCTATATATATATATATATATATATATAATATTATCTTTCCACGAAAATGCTCACCCGCCCGCGGCGGGCGGGGTTAATACGCCCACGAATGATGTGGCATGCCATGTAGATATATATTAAATTCTTAAGATTTTTTTATTAATTATCACTTTCCGACTAGGGTTCATTGGTTAAGGTATAGTTTAATATTATTCAATATAAATTAATAATAAAAAATAAATTTAACAAAGAAATGAAAATATAGTAACTCACATGTTGATGTGGCAATGACGTGGCATTGCCACATCCGCCGCGGGCACATTAAGATGTGCCCGCCGCGGGCGGTGGAGCATTACTGTATCTTTCCATTATATTGGATACATCAATCTTCATTAATTAGTAGTATTATTTACACAACATGAGCTTCTTATTTGCCCTTTTCTACAAAATGGGCCAACGAAAATAAAATTGATCTTAATATATATATATAAACAGTACTCCCCAATTGACAAAATTTAATTGAACGCAGAAGAGCTTCACACCAAATGACAGTGGTCCAAGCAATGACTTTACTCAAACTTTAGGGGTGTGAATGTGCAAAAACTGAATAACTCAAGGGCAAACACGATAAAAGCTGAAAAGTATAATAATAGGTCACATGATGCTCATATATATGTACCAGGTAATAATTCATCGAAACCCTTCCAACATGTGGTTTTGAAACTCCCAATTAATCATCCTTTCCTCCATTTCCCTAAAACCATTTCATACCAACTGAACTTTTTTTGTAGTAGTATTTTGCACATCTTAGTACACACACTGCACACAGTGGTCAAAGTTGGAGGTCCACTCGGTTCATGGATATTGATTTCTTGTGTACTAATACTGGGGGGGTCTGGATTTTTCTTGGGTTAAATTTACATGGCACGAACAAGCATAATTTTCCATTCTTTCTCACTCATTCTCATCGTATTCTTGATCACTACTTTCCCAGATTCTTCCAAAGGTCGTGTCTTATTAGAAGAATCACCGTCTCACAATCAAAATGAAACCACTCTTACCTTCAAGGCAAAGCCATCTCACTCTCACCGCCATGCTGCTGCTGTTTATACAAGAAAATCGCCTTCGGATAATCGACAGTTTGGTGCAGCTGCTCATGAAGTTCCTAGTGGTCCAAACCCAGAATCTAATTGATTACAATGATCGAGAATCTTGGAAACTTTCTTGGTAGGGTTTTGAGAGGTTGTGGTTTGCAGGTGACGATGAGAAATCGAATGAAATGTGCACCAGAGAAAATTCAAGGCCACAGTTGCTATGAACTGTCAAATTTCTCTCAGGTTTTGCTACTATATTGCTAGTTAAGAGTGTTTTTAGCTTCTTTTCTTTTTTCCTTTAAAAGTGTTTCATTGTATGTATGTGTAAAGTACACTACTTAAATTTATTTAATTTGGTAAGAGGTTTCCATTCTTACACAATAATGGGGTTGTTAAACCCTTCTATCTTAAAGAAGAAAAACAAGAAATTGATATTATACTTTATTTTTAACTACCTTTTTAACCAATATATCAAGAATGAATTATACTAAAAAATTGTATATTTTCTTTTTTAGAGATTAGTCAATAGAATATTTAATATTTTAAAATTTACATATATTTTAAACCTTCAACATGATCTCGATTTCTTCTCCACTTAAAATAAAATTTATAATTATTTGTTAACATTCAGTCGTGATATTGTATACTATATTTTTCATACGCACAATGCCAAATGATGCTATAAATTACAACTTTTTTTACACTTTGGTGAAATTCATGCGATCTCCCCACAAATGTGAAATGGCTTATCTGTGGTGGCAGTGATTCAGAATGAAAAAGATGAGAAGTCTATGGTAAAATATTGTCCTCATGCAAACTGATTTTTGATTATTGAATTATCCTGAATTGTTGAAAATTATTAATCAGAGAGGGTATGGATTTTTGTTGTTTGTCCTGTGTTAAAGAGGTGGGTTGGGTACGGTGGCCCAGGAGCCTAAGACCATATTTATCCGCAACCATTTTTCCAACCCAACCTTCCCACCTTTATATTATTATATTCACTTCTCTCTCTTTAAAAATTTATTATTCATCTCACCCACCCACCTTCATTTTTATAAGTTTATCAATGACCACAATCCCAACTCAACATTCTCATCTTTATATTATTAAATTAATTTTTTATATATTATTATTTAATAAACTTTTTTTAATTAATTAATATTATAAATAAATAATTTAAATTTTTAAAAAAAACTACAAACTAATATCAAATTGAGAATTCTCAAATAAACATAGAAATTACAATAACTAAAACACGAACAATCAAAATAAACAACTGATTATTGGGATACATTGAAAAGATGAACACAAAAAATAGATATAAGATGTGAATGAAAGGAGAATAAGAAATGATTTCTAAATTGTGAATACTTATGCCAAAATTGGTCTCTATTTATAGAGGAAAAAATAATAAGAATTTTAATATAATTTATATATTTTTTAAATATATTATACAAAAGTTAAATTGATTTTATGATAATATTATGATAAAATATACAAGAACCAATCACACAATGACACGTATAATATAGATAGGAAAAAAAAAAGGGGAAAATGGTGGGGGAGAAGGTCTGTGGACGCTTCTCGGTGGGTTGGCCTGTGAAGGGCGCTGATAAATTGAGTCTAAGGGGGGGGGGGGGGGGGGGTTGGGACAAAAAAGAAAGTGATTTGATATGATTTGAAGATTGTAACAGTCCAAGATTCGAATTATTGATGCTTTTTATGTGAAAAAAAACATGTCACGTATGCTAATTCCTAGGTGTTTCAACTATATATGCTATCATGATTATTTACCTTTTGTTAAATTCAATGTTTTATCTCCCACTAGAAAATGCACTAAAAATAAAACGAAATCCATATACTGCAGTTATGATTACTCAGCAAATCTTGTAATGTTTTTCTTAATGATCTGGGAATTTTTAATGAAGAAAAAATAAAAAAAAGCAATTGATCTTAAGGGTAATGCACAAGGACTTTATATTTTTCTTTTCAAAATTATTCAAACATATTGCATCTGGTAAGTTTGATTTCACACATTTTATGAGTCTATAGTAAAAAATTAAGAAAAATAATCTTTTACATGTTATGGGTCTTAATTTGTTTTTCCTTTCTATATGCAACTTCATCCGTCTCACCTCAAATATCCCAAAACTTTTCGGATTGTATACGAATATCTTCTTCATTAATGTATTTAATCATTTTCAATCACTTTTACTTCTTTATTTATTCTTAATCTAATTTAACTTAATCCTTTAAATTAATCTAATTACTTTTCTCTCATTTAACTTTTCAACGAGCATTTAGTTAATTTGGCTATCCATTTTTTTGAGATATAATATGAAACCATTTTTTCTTTATTCTTATACAAATAATTGTCGTAAAGAATAATTTTTGCTGCTTCATCTACCAAATGAACAACTATTGCACCCAAATTGAACGTCTTGCTCAAGAACGGTGGAATCGGATCGGAGCTTCGTAAAATTCTGACGGCTGACGGGAATTCACTAAGGTCTCCCCGCCACTTATGTCACCACCGACAACCCATTTGGACTCAAATTGGGCATCAAAAGAGTCATCAGAAGCTCAGCAAAGGAGGGAAGGGCAGAGCTCCAGTAAAGGAAGTGAAAGGGGAGAGAAGGTGGATGGGCATTCCAACTGCCATCAGCGTTCATTGCGCCATAACGAAACTGAAAATAAAAAATAGAGAGAGGGAGAGAAAGAGTAAAAATCAGAGTTGAGGAAGATATGTGGTACTATCAATATTTGGTTTAACACTTACGATGTATAAGATGAAATGGATGGCCGCAATTGAGAGAGAGAAATTTATGGAGCGTTGAGAGAGGGAGGCAAAAGTGAAACAGAGAGAGAGAGTGTGAGGCAGATAATTATGGTAAGGGCTTGGGGGTAAATAGGGGATTATGAAAATCAATTAATGAGTTAAAATTAGCCCTTTTAAATGGAGCATTTGATTTGGGACAGCACGGTTTGGTAAGCGGAGCTTTTCACATAAGATAGAGGGAGTAATAATTTATTTTCAAATTCTTGATTTCCATTTGGCTTGGACCCTAGACCTTCGGCTGCGATGCTTATATTCAGGGCCGATCCTGTTGCGTGTGAATGATCGACAACTACATATATTAAGAAAATTTAAAAATATACAAGATTTTGCTATGGATCTTAAAAAAATGGTAAGATTTTTCATGTATAGAATATGATTGAGAATTCCACAAAAATGAGTTCAGGTTTATAATTCTCTAGCTACTAGTGATTTTTGGAAACATAATACAAAGGAAAAACAAAATATTAAAATGAAATAAGTGAGAGTGAAGTTTGTAGGTCGCGTGTATATATGGTGGATGCTTTATCTTTGTCTAGAGAGAGAAGTCTTTAAAGCTTTCACATATTATACTTTTGTTTTAGATAACTTACTTTATAGTTCAAATATTGGGTTAAGGAGTAGTATATATTGTTTTGTGGTTTTTTTCCTTTACACTTTCTCTGCAGTCTGCACTTCCAAAGATACACTGGTCTCTTGTTATAATATTAATCTGCAGTCTGCACTTCCAAAGATACACTGGTCTCTTGTTATAATATTAATCATATCCCTTTCTTCTCTTAAATGACTTCGAATATTACTCTAATTAATTGCTACCGTACAAGTCCGAATTTGTGGACAGGAAATACTATTATCATGAATAGGAGTTCTATATCTTTTTTTTTTTAAATCAAGTAAAAGGTCCTGCAATAGATGCTATTTACTCTAATATAATGATATTATTATGTTTGTATTTGTGTAGATAAACAATTGGATAGATGGACAATATAATACTACGTATCTAATAATTGGGCATTAATTTTCATTCACCTTGGGGTTGTTTGGTTTCGTGGATAAGATAGATTAGATTGATAGGATAAGGGATGATGTGATTATTTAGATTATATAATTATGTGTTTTGTTTGATTGATTGGTTTGGTGGATGTGATAGATTAGATTGATATGATAAGAGATGATTTGATTATTTAGATTATATAATTATGTGTTTTGTTTGATTGATTATAATGTTTAATAAATTATGTGATTATAATTAAAATATAAAAAATAACTAAATTGCCCTTTATAGAGATATGTTAGGTGTGTGTTTACTTGTATTTTTGTAAATAACAAAATTGATAAGGATAATTTTGTAAATTTACATTTTAAAATGATGTTTGATTAATAATCAAGCCTAATCAAGTCAAGTTTGAGTTGATTAATAATCAATGAATTCCTTGATTATATGCTGACCGAATAATCTATTCCGAACCAAATCAAACAAACCAAACAGTTAATTATGTTTGATTATTTTATGAATCACACTCAATCAATACTAATCAAGCAAACCAAACACCCGAAACGTGTGGAAACTGGGGGATATCTAGCACCCTAACTTTAACATATATGATGTGAGAGCTAGGAGGTTCACATCTATATGATATACAATCGATGCGATATTAATTACTTTCATATTTAAAATTAAATTATAAGTACTTGTGATGCTAACATTAATAACATGTGGGACGGAGTATTAATTTGGTTCCTTACTAATTTAGCATATCTTCATATCAATATTTGTGATGCTAATTTATAAGTACGTAGTGCGTGTGCATTTTATCATTCGAATATTTGCACTTAGAAATTAATCCAACGTCAAACACACTAACATTAATAAAGCTTATATATTAGAGACAAATTATTATTATGTATTTATCATGGAAAAATGGATTCCTTATAATTACCATACTGTTCACAAATCTATTTCCATGATTACAATACCCATTACACAAGTTTCCAAATATGGGAACAAACACTTTTTACTTGCTACAAATAAATAAAAATCACCAAACTATCAAATTTCAAACTCTCCAATTACACAACTTAAATGAAGGATTATTAATAAAGGACACATTTAGTGGCCACCGCCACCTCCGAATCCTCCACCACCACCAAAGCCACCACCAGAGCCACCGCCTCCACCAAGGCCACCCCCACCTCCTCCACCAAAGCCACCTCCACCACCACCTCCAAGACCACCCCCACTTCCTGCTCCAAATCCTCCACCGGAACCCCCACCTAGAGCGCCACCCGCTCCACCACCGAAACCACCCCCACCACCTAATCCTCCTCCACCGCCGCCACCCAAGGCACCGCCTCCTCCTGCTCCTAGACCTCCTCCACCACCTAGACCCCCACCACCACCAAGTCCACTTCCTCCACCACCACCAAGCCCACCTCCTCCACCCAAACCTCCACCACCACCAAGTCCACCTCCTCCACCCAAACCCCCACCGCCCCCTAAACCACCTCCACCGCCTAAACCACCACCACCACCAAGGCCGCCGCCGCCGCCGCCGATCCCTCCGCCGCGATACCCGCGCTTAAACCCTTTCCTATAAATCCCACGCCGCCCTACACCCCCACCGAACCCCTTCCGCACAAACGGCCTCGGCTTCCTTAGAAATGGCTTACCCAAAAACTTTTCATCATTATTTTCAACCAAATCAGCAACAACAAAACAATCCACAACCAAAATTAGTAGAAGAAAAGCAACAACAAATCGGGATACTGCACCCATCTTCATAGTGCATGCAAGATAAATTGCATGACATTAGAGTACTCTATTTATAGTGAGTAAATAATCACTAAGTAGCACATGGTAGGCCTAATAATCCAACTGCCAACTTATTTTGGAGTAAATGCGAGTATTTTATATTTATTTTTTTTGCTCTTGAACTGTGCTGACTCTTGAGACTCAAGTACTTATTTTCGAATTGTTGAGTGGTTGGATTTGAAGAATTGAGTAATGGTTATCCGCGTCTCAACGATGCATAAAGTAATAAAGAGTAGGTATTGAGCTAAATTTAATGCACTCACGTGTTGTACTGGTCCTCCATTCATTCATTTAATTAAAGGTTCAACCAAACTACTTCCTCACATTGCCCCACGGTTTATAAAAGAGATCTATTATTGTTGAGTCCGCTTCCCTTTAAAAGACGTTTTATTTATAAGATTGGGTCATTCAACTTGCATGCTGAAGACATGGAGAGAAAACATGGAGCCGACCGCAACGAGGACGTCTACGGTTGGATGTTGACTATGTTGAAGATGAAGGCAGTGGGACAGCAGGAGTAGGTGCTATTATCAGAAATTCAGAAGGGGAAGTTGTCCTCTGCATGACTAAACCCATTCCTAGAGAGGTTAACCCCCTTATGGGAGAGCTTAGAGCAGTTATGCATGGCATTCTTGATAGCATAAAGAACGACTACTCTCCAAACGAGGTGTACACGGATTCTCTTCTTGTCCTAAATTTGTTGGAAGAGGATTGTGAGAACAGAAGCATCCCTTGTAGTTCTGTGGTTAAGGCCATCATTGAAGCGATGAGAACCGGTAATATGAACTTAAAGCATTGTAAACGTGAAGCTAATCAAGCTGCACATACCCTAGCTCGTTTTGCAAGACAGAGTGATAGACCACATACGTGGTATGACGTATGGCCCTCGTGGCTACATGATATTGTAATGTCAGATCGTATTATGTAATAAAGTTACCCTCCTCGGTGTTTCAAAAAAAAAAAAAACTTGCATGCGAAACATACAATCTTTATTGCTTTATTGGTCATAAAAAAATATTTTATATCTTGCGGACTATTTGATAATTATTGGATATATGAGATTTAGTTAATTAATTATTGAATTATTAATTAATAAAGCAAAATTAAGAATATGGGCCGATTGAAAGATAGATGAGATTTAATTAATTAATTGTTGTATTATTAATTAATAAAGCAAAATTAAGAATATGGGCTCATTGAACTTAGGCCATTATTATTTCACTACAAAAAAAGTTATTATTTGCCACGAATTTTTTCTTCACAAAAAACTATTATTTCGTTACATAAGATTATATGTGAGGAAAAAAATTTCGTCACACACTCGTCACATTAGGGTCCTCACATAGAGTATAATGCAAGGAAAGTATGATTTCCTCACATTAGAGATCCATGCTTATATGAGAAATTTTTTCCTCACAATTGCCTTATTTTTCGTCACTTTAGCATTTATAACATATCACCTAATTCTTATTGAAATAATACTATAAAGCTGGATATTTTTATTAAAGTTTACAAAATTTTTAAAGTAATAATAATAATGCAATTATCAACAAATAATATATAGGTTTTCTGCTAACATTTACGTTGTGTTTCATCAATCAATGTCACAGTAGAAAAATTCCAAAAATTAACAAAAATAAGACCAATAAACATGGATAAAAAGTTTACAATAAAGTCTTTCCTGACAAGGTAATACGAGCTCATACTTTGTCAAAACCAAGACCAAATAAACTATTTGGAATAGCTATATCTAAGAAGAAAAAAAATTTCATAACTGCATAATCACTTATATGGTATGCGGAGTATTTTCAAAGCAAGTGCATCAACGATAAGCATAGATTCTATTACTACCACAACAAATGAACAGTAAATTCACGACGGATTATTCTGTTGCTATATGAAATAATTCCGTCGTTAAACAGGATCTACGACGGATCAACGACAGAAAACTGTTGTCGTTAAACTGTTGGTCGCTAAACAGAATCTACGACGGAATTTGAGTCTGTCGCTGATCAGCGACGAATCAGCAACGGAATTTTCCGTCGCTGTTTAACAACGGAAAACATTCCGTCGCTGATCTACGACGGAAAATTCTGTTGCTGATCCGTCGTAGAACCAACTTTTGCTTTTCCGTCGTTGATCCGTCTCTAATCCGTCGTTATTTTTGTACTTTTTTTTAAATTTTATTTTTTATTTTTTTTATATCCGAACCTGTAATCAACACACATCTCCAATCCAAATTATACGTATACAATGTCAATCAAATAATTAATATAGGATACGATAGGATAGTTAATAATTAACATATCACATAAACATCAAAAGTAATATGTTCGATAAATGTACAAATAACATAATTAAGTGTTTATCTCACAAAAGCATGCATAAATAATATATCTAGTGTATAGTACAAAGACCAACTAAATATCATGCTGCAGAGTCGGGTGGTGGTGGTGGTGCTCCACCCATCCTCTCTAACAACTGAGAGAGCATCTCCTGCTGGCGCATCAAAGTGGCAGCCAAGGCCTCTCGGGCTGTGCGATCCTCAGCTACCTGCCGCTCTAGTCGCGCTATCGTCTCGGCATCAACACTACTAGCAGCTGGTGGAGGAGGAGGGGCAGACGAGGACGCTGACCTCATCAACATCCGTCCTAAACAACCTGTGCCGAACAACCTCTTATATATATATATATATATTGATATACAGCTAGCTATTTCATATGTTGATATACAACTAGCTATTTCATATTAGGGACACATGCACCACACAACCTAATTAAGCTACACCCATACCCATAACTCATTCATTCACATTCACTAGCTATTTCATATGTTGATATACAACTACTGTATATAGCTATATATATATGCTATAACCAAACACATGTTTATATCCACTATCACATATAATTACACATGTTGCTATTATCATATTCGCACCCAAACTTATCCACTTCCTTTTAACTGAAAATAATAGAAAATAACTAAAAAACATTATCAAATTACTCATAACTGGAAATAATATAATATGTTACGCATGTGAACCAATTAAATATTCAATGAATTGAAATTACACTTTTACCTCAGGAATTAATAAGACAAGTTGGTTAAAGGTTTGTGTGGGGTGGGGAAGATGGAAGAGGCTTTGAAGCTTCAGGCAGAGATGGTGGTGAGAGGGTTGAACCAACTGGGCACTTAGTAGCCTTTCCTTCTCACAGTAAACCTAAAAGCCAAAAAAAATGTTCTTACTGAACTGCATTCAGAAAGTCCCATACACTAAACCAGATACCTTATGCATAACAACTTGAACAGCAAAATTCAATTAACATATTAGTTATATAAGACATCAGCAAAGTATAACTAACATTTCAGACTTAACGTTTCAGTGGAAATTGATGATAAGTAGGACCTCAATAGGCTGTTCAGGCACATTATCTAACAATATCACTAGTATCTAATCCACTTAATTAAATGAGTAGCAGAGTAGCAGAGTATCTAACAATCAAGGAAAAAAAACAAGTAAAATGAGCATTACCCTCAATTGATTAGTAACAGATTAATCTTCTTGATTGTAGAAAATAACTCTTTGAGAACCAGTCAACAAAGGCGCATCCACAATAGAGAAAGCATTATGAGTGACCAGCCACGAGTACTTGTTAAAGGGCAATCCACTAACCTATCATCCACGCACACAAAACAAAACACTCAGTCAAAATCACCAATTATGAACATTATAAACAAAATCACTACTAGAAAAATTAGAATAGACTACGGTTTTAAACCGTAGTGTATGAGCTTTTAGAACCGTAGTCTATAGTACCGTAGTGTATACTCATTGGTATACACTACGGTTCTCAAACCGTAGTCTATTCTCCACATAGACTACGGTTAAAAACCGTAGTCTATGTAGACAAAACCGTAGTGTATTCATATCAATTACTACAGTTCAACATTCAACCGTAGTGTATGTACCATTATACACTACAGTTTTTCATGTAACCGTAGTATATGTTTCAGTATAGACTACAGTTTATTGAAAAAACCGTAGTGTTTGAGTTAAAATAGACTACGGTTTTGTGAAAACTGTAGTGTATGATATAGTATAGACTACGGTTTGCTCGAAAAAACCGTAGTGTATGAGCTTAAATAGACAACGCTTTTTATCTGTAGTGTATCTCTTATTTTCTGTAGTCTATCATAAGCATAGACTACGGTTGTTTGAGAAAAACCGTAGTCTATACTATATTAACTAACCTTTTTATATAATTTATTTTATATAAATATATATTATATTTAATTTAAAATTAAATCTCAAATTAAAAATTAAAAAATATATAATGACAACAATAAGATTAAAGAATCCACAATTTCATTATATCAAAATAGATTCATAATGTAATACATCTAAAGAATAAACAATCATTCCATCCAAAATGTAATTAATTAAATACATTAATTTAAAGTAACACTTTCTTCTACCCTCACTTTCAACTTTGGACTTCTTAAATTAGGATTGTGCCCCCGATACATGCAAGAGTTATTGATGAAACCAAACATGATCCATTTGCCCTGCAAAATTAATAACAAGATCATGAGAAACAAGAGACAAAGTTACAAACGTTAAACCGTTCCAGACCGCGTCTACATAAGGCACAATTCTTAGAGCGAACATGTCTTATTATCTAGAAGGTGTGTGTCATGTAACTCACTTATTAAAACATGAAGACACTAAACAATATACATCAACATATATTTCACAAGAGATCAACAATTCACGGTTCATTTATATTTGAAAATGGCAATACTAGAAAAGAACCTTATAGGTAGGACAGAGTCGGGACCAATTCCCATTCCAGTTGCTATTCAAATCAATGTTTAATAAAGGATCCTGCACAATATAAACAATAAGGTCAGTTCCAAAATAAAGAAACAAACCTCATGTCTAGTATAAAAAAGATGAACAAAAGCTAATATATTGTAATATATTTCCAGTTCCAGTCTACTATAGTAATAAATGCATGTGAAAAACTGAATAGCTGAGAATGATTTTTATACTTTCAACAAAACAATTTTCTAAAGAATATGCACACGCCAAAAATAGAAATTGTACCAACCTTATGAGACCAACAAGAGAAAGTTTTGACACTGATATCTACAACAACAAAACCGAAAAGCATGATCATCAGAAAGAGTCAGATTGATAATGTAATATTAAGAACACATACGAACAAACTAAATAAAAAAATTAGCTAACCTTAGCAACAAAACTAGGATATGAGGTAGACATATGGTATAGAATATCTATATACGACACATGATTACATATGATGGCCCCATATCTTTCCAACTCTTCAAGGCAATTGCTAGATTCATTCTGAAAAGATTTTATACGTGCAAGATTAATGATACAATAATGTCAATTATGTTGATTGCAGAACAAATAAAATATAAAGCAATATTCCCTTAATCTGAACATAATGGCATCAAGCGGGTAAAGGCACTCTTACTACTATGCAGAAACTAAATGTGGAGCTTTAATTTCGGACTATATATCATTTTGCTAGATAGTGCGAACCTGCACCAAGGACAGACAAATATTGCAAGACTAATAGACTTCTTTAGCTCCTACAGAAATGTCAAATTCATCCTAATTTAGAAATTTGTAAACAGAAAATGAAATTCCTCCTAAATTTAAAGGCCAAACCAAAGCCATGTCCTACATTTTATCTTCGAATAATGTACCCAATTACTGTTTAGTTAAATACATTGATCCTCGAGATATCTATCTATATATACAAATATGAATGCTTCTCTCTTCCTCTACCGGTGTCTGACACCTCCAAGCTACAACATTCCTACAAATTATTATTGATTGATGCTCAGCAACATAAGAGACTACTTACATTTTTGGTACCTCAATAAATAAACAATAAAGTTTTGCACACATGCTAGAAGACCTTGCAAAATCAGGATTATTGCATGTTCCTTCCATCTTTGATCAAAACAAAGTATCATACAACAGAGTTAACTTTCTTGCAACAATCCCATACCAAAAGCATTTTGTTACATGCTCACAAGAGTCACAACTTGGTTCAACAAGTTAAGGCCCATATTTTCCCAAGAAACACAATAGCAACCATAAAACGTGGCAGTACAAATACAATGGCAGTTAGCAATCATAAACAAGAAACATTTGCTCATTTACTACTCAATTTAGTATTGTTACATGTTTGATTCATCTTTGAGCAAAACCAAGCATCATACAGTAGAATGCACTTTCTTGCAACAATCCCAAACCAAAGCATTTTGCTACATACTCACAAGAGTCACAAATTGGCTCAACCAATCAAAGATGTATTGGCATTAGTCTGGATACACGGCAAAAAACATTCTACTAAAGTTAATACAATAGCAAAACTCTATAACGGAAATCATAAAACACGATCACTGAAAATCCCAATAGCAAATAGCAAAACCTACCTCATTAATCAAGTGCCCCTCCTGGCTGCCCCTGCTCGTCTTTGATATCCAATAGAAGCCGAACACGAACAGCATCGCCCTCGAAAGGAACCTCCTGCTGTGCAGAATCACCGCCCTCCGCCATCCCCGGAGGTGGCCGTAATCCTCCTGCAGCTTCTCCTCCTCCCCTTCCTCCCTGTTTGGCGCTCGGAAGGCCGTGCAAACCCTACAAATCACACCACATAGAGAGAGAGATAGATAGACACATACACCTCTTAATGCAGAATAAAAAGATGAACAAAAGCTAATATATTGAAACATTTACCTGGTTTCAACCGAAGAAACAGCAGAAACAGTCATTTTAGCAGCATCCTTTCTGACAGAACCTAAGCATGAATTAGAAGGCATAAACTACAACCCAACATCCAAATCATGAACAAAGAATAAACTACAAGTTAATTCTCTCCAAAAAACAGAAAACACATTAGGAAAAAGAACACTTAGCTTAGATTTTGGACTGCCTCGGTGAGGGAAGCACCAGCCGAGCACCAACCATGCCAAAACCAATAATGAACCTAGAGGAGCAGATTTATCTACTTAATTTCAGAATCCTAAGGAAAACACACATATCTACTGAACTTATAAAGCAAATAAACACCTGTAGCATCTCAACTTATAAAGCAAATAAACACCTATAGCGTCAAAAATTCTCGAGCAAGACGCAGCAGAACCAAAATGCGAAGGGGCGAATCTAAGAAATCCCAAAGAGCATGCGACATGCAGCAAGCATACCTCTGTGAAGAGAAATGGTCGCTGACTTGGGGTATTGAGGCACCAGAAGCGCAGCGCTTCAAAATCATCGCAGCCTAGGGTTTTTGGTGGAAGCGCACAAACTGTGCAGCAAGTTGCGAAGACTCCTCCAGCGAGTTTCAGAGGGTGGATGGAGGCCGGAATTACTGGTTTACTATCATGAAAATGTCCAGCGGCGCAATATTGGGCACCTACAACTTGTTCCATAGTGTTAGCAGCTTCAGCGATTTGAACCCAGAAATCCCTTACAATGATCGAAACTGAAGAAGGAACTCAGATATGAAACTATTTTTTTGATTTTCAAAATTTAAGAGTGATAAAACTACACGCACATACACTACAGTTTTTAAAAACCGTAGTCTATGCACTAAAACTACACGCGCATACACTACGGTTTTTAAAAACCGTAGTCTATGTACTAAAAAGACACGCACATACACTACGGTTTTTAAAAAACCATAGTCTATGTACTAAAAAAACACGCACATACACTACGGTTTTTAGAAACCGTAGTCTATGACTGACATACACTACGCTTTATTTTTTAAAGCGTAGTCTTTACCAAAAAAACGCACATACACTACGGTCAATGATAAAACCGTAGTGTATGAACTGTAGTGTATTACTAAATTTGTACTAGTGAATGTACAAGTGTAAATAACAGCTTCTTCAAGTATCAAAAGCCAAACTCGAGATGTTCGTTATTTCCATTTGCACACCATTCACTGGAAAGTGAAAGCTCTTGCGATTTGAAATATTATTATACAAGCTGCATGCAACAATCTTCCCAAAGTTGCTATAATCAAATGCTAAAAGACTCATCCCTCAAATACAAAGAAACAGTGGCAACCTAAAATATTACACCCCCTACACTTACTTTCAAGGGAATATACATGGAAACACACACATAATCTATTTGAACCCAATCCATTGGAAACTCTAGTGACTCCAACTTTCACATACAGCAATGCAAACTAAATGCAACAAACTACCTAAGATGCTAAAATCAAATTCTAAAATATCTACCCTCAAATGCAAAGCAACAGTTGCAATATAAACTCTTAGACGGCTACACAAAATCCTAAACTCTTTCTTGGGAGAAAAAAAAAGGCACCACAAAATGACTTAATCAACAACTTTGATATCCAGTTATCTCATCATAAGCATAACCAAAGGAGCAATTATGCAGACAAAGATAAAAGAAAAATATTGACAGTTCAATCGTAAAAATGGAACCCGTCGAATTGGAACTTATTACAGCCTCACACACTCTCTTCCCCATTTAAGTTGAAACCCGAACAATTATTGCTATAAAAAGAACAGAACAAGAAATCCTCTCATTTTCCAATCTCGTTCAGCTTGAATCTCCACCAAATATTACCCCAAAAGAAACGGAAAAAACTTAACAGCTTCATGTAACATTGAATCTACATTATGAACGAGAAGCTGCAGAGGCGAGAATTGAGCTCACAATTGGGGCAATTCCCACAGTAAATAACAATGTTACAATGGAAGTAAAAAAACGTACCTTGAGGGAGGAAGTCGGAGCGAACGCCGGACGACGGTGGGTGGAGGTGGCTGGCGCGATTACACTCTTTTAGGGTTCCTGAATTGAGAATTCTGAGGGTTAATTCTGGCTAGCGCGATTACTAGGGCAATTCCCACAGTATAGAACTTAACGACGGATCCAAGACGGAATATCCGTTGTTGATCCGTCGTTGATTTATAAAATAATTCAAAATAAAAACTAAAATCAAATCAACGACGGATATGTGATCCGTCGTTGATCAACGACGGATAATCCGTTGTTGATCCGTCGTCAACGCCGCTTTTTTTATCCGTTGTTGTTCCGTCGTTAATTAAAGACGGAATTTTAATCCGTAGTTGATTCCGTCGTTAATTTCACGTTTTTTTGTAGTGTACGATGAGCAAGTGCTCTTCTAATATGTAGTCCTTCAACCAGGGATGCACCTATTGCTCAAACACCTGTATATTTTATAAAATAAAAAGATACAATTATTTATGAAAAATCTCATATTTTTAACTAATTTTATAAGATGATAAAAAAAAACATTGAAACAAAAAACATACCAAGAAAAGGATCTAGAGAAATGCCGGGAACATGTAAAATTTCTTGCATTTTGCCAATGCATGATACTCTCGAGCTTATCAAATTTTTTGCTTTGTTCAACACATGCACTTTTTAGATTGATAATATCTCTTTGTGCAGTTTCAAGCTCCAACAACTTCTCCTTCAAATCAATTCCAGCAAATACATTTGACTCACGAGTATGAATAACTTGCACTGCATGATCCATTCCTTTGATGTGTCCAGATCGATGTCCAAGTACCGATTTCACTATCATTGGTTGCAAGTGCTTCTTTTCCTTGTTCTACAATTTTAATTTTCAATTCAACCATCTCATTCTATATAAATATAAAAATAAACATAATTTATATAGTAAATGGTACAATATGAAGTATAAACAATATTTAGTTAAGTAAAAAACTTTTACTTAACTTACATATTTAGATTAAACTACATTGTTGAAGAATTCTCCTCCTCTAGATTTGCTCACATGTGTGTTTTTTAAAGCTCAAATTCACTTTTTTAGTCTTCACACACACACACACACATATATATATATATATTATATATATATATATATATATATATATGATAGGTTAGTAAATTATCACATGATTATTTGATGTCTCTTCCCAAAAGTAAACACATTTACTATTTGTTTGTAGTGACTGAGCATAGTTCTTTTGCCCGATGTGTGATTGAAAGGTTTCTTCTTACGATTTTCTGAGTTAATAGGCGACTTCTTCTGTAGAATCACAATAATATGTTGTAAGACACTTTACATAGTAAGAGAATTTCGTATAAATTAACACAAGTAACTAAAATCCGATTTAATTAATAACATGAAAAGCCTCATCTTCAATAAAATCGCATGCCTCCAGCCATTTTTCCATAGTCAAGTCAGGTCTTGGACATACATCTCTAGGATCAATATTTTCAACAAGTAAATTCTCATAATGCTTGTGCAATGTGCACCTCCACCTTGTGAAAGCGCTTTGGAACTTGACATTAATTATTCCTTGTACTCGTTTATCAGGCCAATCTTCAATCTCAAACCATTGATGTAAATAATTACTTTTATATTATTTATAAAATAAAATATAAATAGTCATAGTCACAGTTAACTTACAAATATTAATATTTTTGTTGTAATTGAAAATACTCACAAAAAGTCTAGCATAACAAAGCGCTTTGTTGACATCCGAAATATCACCCCGCCCTCTTGCCCCTTTAATCTCAGCATTGGTTCTAACAATGATTCCAATTCCATTACTCAAGTCCAAATTAAATTTCAATGCATCAATTTCGCCCACTAAAAACAAAATCTTGTACTTTTCATGATGAAAAATAAAATTAATAATATAAGTCGAGTGGTATCTACAAAAGAAATTTTTAAAAAATGTACCTTGGTCTAGTTTTTGGCCACTTGCTGGGCCACGACATTGTTGCAAAAAATTTATTAGCATTCAAAGAGAAGATTAATTGTTGCATATGGTTCTCACATGTTTCCAACTAGAAATACACACACACACACATCAAGCTATCAAATCATTAAGCAATTGAATATAAGATCTAGCATAACGTCATATAAACTCAAAAACTTTTACCACAACCTATCAATGTACTTAGTTCCAAAAAAGATGAATACACACCAGTGATTCACTTTTTAATCACAGTACTCATCACACTATTCACAAATTATAAGTCTTACCAGGAGCCTTTGATGATTGTGCTTCACAAAGTGGTGATCCGAATATTCTCTTTTTAGAATTCCCCAAATCTGGAAGAATAAAAAGACTATTAATTGATCATTTGATTAAAATACTCATATACTACTAAAACGTCTATAACTTAAAGATTTGGAGGTGTCAAATGCATATGAAGGTTCAACTAGACTTTGGTTATTCCCCATTTTCGTATCCTTTCTCATATCTGCATCAGTTTTATTCTAACAAAAATACAATGAAATTAGTTGGGTGTTAATATAAGATGTGACATTTAAGATTTCAATGGAACTGCAACTTACACTTAGTTTGGTTCCATCGGGATTAATTTGGGTTTTGATTTGATCAATCCATACGACAAGTCTATCATTATTTACCTATAGATAAGCCAAGAAACATAATATATTTGAGTGTTATAGTAATGCACACTAAAACATTACTAGTTAGTAAATAAGAAATTTACTTACTTTCCAACAATCTTCCCTTTATATGAACAAATATTATAGCATCCTGAATGCTTTTAGCCAAAAAAGGATTATCCAGTGCAATTTCTAAAACTATACATGAAAATTAATGGGTTCCAGGTTGTATGCTCATGTCTATAAAAAAAATGACATACTCAACTTACGTCTTGCCATTGCTTCTGGAGTCAAAATTTGCACAAGCATCAATTGTCTCTTTCTCTTGGAGTTTGATTCAATCCCAACCTCAAGTCCATCATCTTAACAAACTTTAGATTGTTTCATTGATTGCAAAAGTCTTACCCTTTTCATACCTCCGACACCTCCTGGCCCATATGACATCTGTATAAACGTGTACATTAATCTCAATTGATAAGATACAAAAAATGAATAAAAAAGACCAATAAACATAAAGCATAGTTGAGAAAAAAAATAGAGTATATAACTTGATTCTCACTAAATATGAACTACATCTAGATATCTCCAACATCATCACTGTTCACAGATTCATAGTCAATTCCACGATTTTGTAAGCCTTCATCTGTATCATCATCCTCTTCATTTCGAGATCTATATCTAATCTTTTCAAATAAGATCTCATCGACTTCTATTGGCTCTAAATCATCCCTTACAAGTTTTTCTAATCCATATTCATTTCACTAACTTCATCAACTCCATGTGATTCAAACCGTTGCAACGGTTCTTGTGATTGAGAAGAAATAACACTAATATCTTCAACTTCCATTAGTGGAAGATCCCATAAATGTCTATGTTTCACTCACTGCACCAACGGCCAATATTTCCCAAGTTTTGTATCACTAACATAAAATACTTATTTCATGTTTATAGGTAACACAAAGGGTTCTTCCTTGTACCATTGTGTCCCCACATCAATGCTTATGAAATGCTTATCAACTTGTTTTGTTTTCTTGCTCCCAGTATCGAACCACTCACACTGAAATAGTATAATTTTATGATTACCAAGATAGACCAACTTCACAACTCTACTAAGAAATCCAAAAAATTCTATCACACTATTTTTATGGTTTCCTTCCATGACTAATCCACTATTTTGTGCACAGTGGTTTTCGTCCCTATCTTTTGTATGAAAACGGACTTCATTCACCATGCAACCCGTATAATATTTTGTATCAAGTCTAAAAGGTCCATTTTCTAGATCCCATAATCCTGCTTTAACTTCAGCAACTCTTTTATTTAGCAAATTATTAATCTGCATTAAATAAATTAGATTAATGATGAAAAAATCAAGACCAATTAGTCTACAGAAGTATTAAAACCTTACATATTTCTTTAACCACTTCGAGAATTGTTTCAATTCAGAAACAGAGAGTTCAAGTTCATCACATTCTTCAATTGTAACTCCAAGAATTTCATCATTGTAAATCCTGTCAAATGCAAAAATAAAAAAGAATGCAAATGTCTCCTTGTATTATCAAAACATGTAAGTAATAAAGTGAATAAACATAAATATGACATATTTTTAATGGATCTTACTTCAAATAACTTTCCACCTCTTAACAATTGATAAGATAAAATGGTGAGCCATTTCTAATTCTTGATCAGGGATTGACGGTCCAGCTTTATCAACTTTACTCCTATCAAGACCAAAGAGACGTGCTCTCATTGAGAAAATTGAAATATCTTCTACATATCTACATTGAGGACCATCATCATTTCTAGTTCGTAGATTGAATCTCGTTTCAATTCCTGTGAAATACATCGACATAAAACTTCAGGACGTGCTCTATTACGTACAGATCTTTTTAGAGAACCTAAATTCCTAGAATTATAAAATTACAAATCAAAATTCTGAAAATTGGAAATATTTTAGAATATATTTAATCAAAAGAATCATGCTAACTTTTCGATTGGATACATCCAACTCTTTACCCTCAAATTCAAAGGTGTGGGCGCAAAATGTTATCCTGCTTTATTGTTACGTAGCAATAGAAGCCTGCTAATGTTGCTTCGGCGGCACTTTTTCGCCTTCTCTTCACTCTGGACACGAGCGGTAGTGGACACGGGGAGGGAGCAGGCGAAGCGTGTCGTTCGTAATGGAAAGAAAGATACCACTACTATGCCTCTTTGTTGGACCGCCGGTGCGAACACAGTGGTCTCTGACCAGGACTTAACAACAATAAACATCCAACTTTCCTCCTCCAGATTAGATCATTGTGCCAAGAACACCACGAATGAAATGAACAATAACTGATTTGGAAAGAAGGTTTGAATACGAACCTGACCTAGAAGGGGCATCAGTCTTACTTTCAGTTGAGGAGAGTTACGAATGGTTAATCGTAATCAAAACAAAAGGGAATACTTTCATTCCTGGCAGGATGTCGAAAGAGCTAGTTAAACGGTGGTTTTGGCCACTAAAAAACAGCCATTCTGGAAAAAAGTTTACTTAAGAGAATACTTGAAAAGCAGGTCTGAACGAGAATGTACATGTCCTGCAATCAAAGCCTCTCATGGCAAGTGAACAACCAAATGTACCATAACAATGAAGAATGCTTGTGGGAATATTTTTTCCAACTTACATAATATCAAAGGGATGTTTTTCTGTAAGCATTCTACATCTTTTATTTTCAAAATCTTAGAACATAATTCCCTGAAAAAATCTTCCAAGTCACATAGAGCATCATTAACTTCTCTGTTTAAATAGCCACGTGTTCCAACAAGAATGAGTTGTTGAAGAAGAATATGACAATCATGTGATTTTAAACTAGTTAACCTTTTTTCATTCACACATCTAGAGATATTTGCACCATAACCATCAGGTAGTTTGACGGATTTCAAGAATTCCAAGAATTTTTCCTTTTCAATCGATGATAATGTATAACATGTCACTGACTTTACAGGCTTGTGGTCGGTTCCACGTAATTTTATATGCAATTCTTCCCTAATTCTCCAATCACATAGATTCACGTGCTTTTTCATTGTCTTTGGTTTTTCCATTGATATCAAGCAGTGTCCCAATTATATTATCACATATGTTCTTTTCAACATGCATCACGTCAAGAACATGTCTGATCATTAAATTGCACCAATATGGTAACTCACACGTCCTTACCTGACAACTCTTTAGGTTTAACTCTATGTTCCTCCTTACCATTAAAAGATGTTCTATTTTTACGCCATGCATGATTTTTAGGCAAAAAACAACGATGCCCTACGAATCCAGTTTTTGATCTTAATTGCTCTGATCGAGTTTGGTTTAAACAACAAGGACAAGCCATTTTGCCCATTGTCACTCATCCCGAAAGTGAATCATACCCAGGAAAATCACTTATGGTCCACATAAGTGCGGCATGCATTTGAAAAAATTCTTTGCTGAAATAGTCATATGTCTGAATACCATTATCCCATAAATCTTTCAACTCATCAATTAACGGTCTAAGATAAACATCAATATCCTTTCCAGGAGAACGTGGACCAGGAATAAGAATGACATCATAAGAAATTCTTCTTTCATGAACATATATGTAGGCAAGTTGTAAGCAATAAGTATAAGTGGCCACATGCTATACGAGTTGCTTAAGCTTGACCAAGGGGTAAAACCATCAGTATTTAAACCTAATCTCACGTTCCTAGGATCCTGAGCAAATTGAGGAAATTTCTCATCAAAGTGCTTCCATGCTCGAGAATCGGCTGGATGTCTCATAACACTTTCTTCCTCATTGCGCTTATCTTTATGCCATCTCATATTAGCCGATGTTTTACTGAACATGAAAAGTCTTTGTAGACGAGATTTTATTGAAAAATGTCATATTAGACGAGATTATATTGATGTTTCTTAACTTAATGTTTATGAATTATTTTAATTTATGGGCATATTACTATTATATGATAATTGATATATTTACTTTTTTTTCTTCATTGAAGCGATTTTAGGGAATGAGGTTGCCTATACCAAGTTATATAACTAATAGTATTATATTTAAAGTTTAATTGCAACAAAATTATGTGATGGAATTCCACTTCTCAAAATAATAATATACTATTTATATTTGGTGGAATGAAATATAAAATATTAGAGAAAGTTGGCAGGTTGGTTTTTTCTATGAATATTATAATTTATCCTACCACTTAATTAATTCAATATGCAATTTCATAGAAATAAATAATACTTAAAACTTATAATTCTACATAGAACAAATATGAAGTAATTCAAACTGAGTTACTTGTTTATATAATTATTATTTATTATAAACAAAATGAGCTTTTATTGATTTATTTCAAGAGTAATATACCATGATGTGTATGATAACTTTAAAAAAAATTAGCAAGAGTGACGTGACATGTGGTTATTAAATTTTGCATAAAAAATGTTACTATAATAAGTGGGGAATGGCTTGTGACAATTTTTCCTAAGACAGGAAAGGGAGATATTTATTTAACAAAGATCGTTGTCCATGATTTACTTACTTAAGTTGGGAGACATGCATATATAATTATAAATTAATATGTGAAAGAGCCTGGTGTCCCCTTTTTTCCTTTCTTTATATTATTTTTGATAATGCTTAGAATAAATTACCTTAGTAACATGAAGTAATGTAGTTGCGTGTGAGAAAGCTACACCAGTTAATGGAGCAGGCAGTGGACTTGATGCAACATCAGCTGCGTGTGAGAAAGCTGCACGATTGTAAATAGTCTAATATAAAACGATGGTAAAGAAAGAGAAATAACCATCATCTAGAAAAAAAAATCTCTCATCATACAAATTGAACTAAAAAATGGTACTTAAATAATAAGCTAGAAGCTAAATAATAAAGCAAAAGGCAGTAGCTTCAGTATTTCTTCTATGGGGTGCCTATTGCAAGAAGACAACTACAAGAGCTTAAACAAGTTATATTAGAAATGGAAGACATATATAGCTTTAGCAGAGCTAATGAAAAAACCAGAAAATTAGATCTCAAAAATAATTTACAGTTTACATCATATTGTTATAAGAAAGCAAGAAGTGCTATTGTAGAAGGAAAAATACTTAGTGGTATCAGTGTCCTCAACCACAAGTTCTAAAGCACGTTTGATGGTCAGCCAGTTGCTTTTAAAATCCTGCAAGACACAATACAGAACAACAACCATTTTAAGATTCTAATGAGGGATTGGACAAGGTGACAGGTGTATGAAAGGGAAGTCCTAATTTAACTTGTTTCCTAAACAGCCTTGCTTTTTCAAGTTATATAGTGTAGGCATATGCTCATAACCATAGGTCTGAACCAGCTCTCTCCTGGCCAAAAATGGTACATTTTTAGAGAATTTTGAACTGTCTATAAAAATTATAAACAAAAGGAAAACTCTACACATTCCACTTGCCTCAAATATATTACCGATTAAAAATTGAATTGGAATGCAAAGACTACATATTACCGATTTATGCAAAACTACAGAAGGAGAGGAAACACGCTGAAGTCCCAACACAAATCCATCTTTTGTCCGTGTCTGCAACAATTTTGTAAAACATGAATTATTACCAACAAACGATTCAACAAGGAAGTTCCCAGGCCACACCTTATCGAAATCCTGCAGCAAGAGAACTGAAATTTTTTTTTGCCTTGGCAGAAGAGGAGTTAGAAAGACAATACAAGTAAAAGGAGAGAGAGAGAGGAGGAGGAGGAGTAAGAAAGAGAAAAATTGCTTTGCCTTGGTAGAGGAGTAGAAGATCGCCAGAGGAGGCTCGACGGAGTGGAGCTTGCGTGAAGAAGGGGGTTCGGTCCGTCTGGAGAATGTGAGTTCGCATATTATTTTTGGGAAGTAGGGTTTGAGATTTAAGAAGATCTAGCAACAGATCCATCACTAATTAATAATTAATTTTTATTTAATTTTTAAAATTAATGACCGAATAATCCGTCATTAATTTAATGACGGATTATTCCTTAGTTAAATCCGTTATTAAAATTGGCGGGAAAAATATTCGTTACCATTACGTCATTAGGTCCATCTTTAAATCAATCGGAGGTATCCATCACTAATCCATCATTAATCCGTTGCTATTTAGTAACTGAATATAATCCGTCACTAATTCCGTTGTAATTTTGACTATTTTTTGTAGTGTTGGGACGTCCCACGAATGTAGTTTCATTTACATTTTTAACATATTTTATAAGTAAAATGTTAAGTATATTAACTAATAAAGTAGAGAGGATAAAGTAAAGTACTAACTTGCGTGTAAAAAATAAGAGGGACTGCATTTGTGGGATGGAGGGAATAGTATAAAGGTAAACTTAGAATAGTATAAAGGTAAACTTATTGGAGAAGCTTGCTCATAACTGCTGGAGGAGGATCTTGTAGCAGATCAGACTACAAGTAAATGTGTGTAGCAAGTCAATGTTGCAAGTCAGTACAGTAGGTTGTTGTTGTACATCATTGGAGCATGTCAATGTAGTCGCAGTTAAATGTGTAAATCATTGTTGCAGATCATTGTACGTCATTAGAGTTCAATTTTAAAATAGAACAATTTAGGTTAACAAGTGATAGTTTAGAATGGAGGTCAGATACCAAATGTTCAATATATAATTTAACGGTCAATTTTAGAGATGTATATAGGTAATTGTAGGGGTGTCACGGTACGGTATACCTTACTAAAATTGTCATACTTTATACCTTATCTATACATTTGGTATGAAAAATTTCATACCGTTACCTTACCATACTTTTCGGTATACCGCAGTTCTGTATACCTTACTTTCAGTATGACATTTTTACATGCCTATACATTACTTTATTTTCGTTTTACCTTACCTTACTTCGGTCTACCTTTCTTACACGATATACCAAAACTTATTTACTTTCGCTATACCTTACCTTACTTCGATATACCTTTTTTTGCGATATACCAGAATTTATTTATAATGAAAATCACCTTAAACAAGGTCTAACATATAAGAAACATGAAATATAATTTTTTAATAACATAATTTATGAGATAAACCACTAATATCATATAATTAATTACAAGATATTAACTAACTATATTATTATATTTTCATATAACTAATTACCTAGATTTAGGCATATAATTATAATTAATTTGATCATTTATGTATGATATATTATTAAAATAATATATATATATATTTATTTATTGTTACATAACTAAATAACTATGATATAATTACACGATCTATTAATTACTAAATATAATATAAGTTGTAATATATAATTAATAAAAATATATTATTATTTAAGATAATAAATAGTATATAATTTATTATTCAATCTTTTTAATTATCAATAACTCACATGTTTTTGTAGTTTGTTATTCATAATTATTAATTATAATTCATAATTTATGAATAAATAATTTTCTTATAATTCAAATCGAATATATATGTACATGTAATATTATAAATATATGTATATATATATATATCGAGATATACCAAAATAACGGTATATACCAATTTTTTCGATATATACCGCGGTACGGTATATAACGGTATACCTCGATATTTGGAAAAATTATACTTTAACCTTACCTAAAAGTTCGGTACGGTATGATACCTTACGAAAAATTTCGGTATACCTTATATTCAGTATTTTACTGTATTTTTTGGCACGGTAAGTACGGTATACCGTTTTTTCGTTAATTTTGACAGCGCTAGATAATTGCAAGGCGGTAGTATAACTATAGATAATTATGAGATTCGATCTTTACGGCCAAGATTGTTTTACCAGCTATCAATTGATTATTATATATAGCTCTTGATGTGTGCATTCTAGTAATTATGAGTGAGGATCGAGTCGGATTCAGAGACCCATTGGAACCAAAGACTATTTTATTTTATTTTTAAAGTAGACCGACCCGTTATGCCCAAAACTCAATTATTTTAGAAAATGTGAATCAACTCGAACGGCAGGAAATCTTATGACTAACCCAGATCCGAGCTTTGTGTTTGATCCAACAGAAAAAAATAATTCATAATTCTTTTTCATATTATATAAACTATTTTTTAATAATATAATAATTAATTAATTAATCCAATTATAAGTTTATAGATTTTTAAGTACATATATATAGTATATATATTTCTTATTAAATGAATGCAAAATTGTTAAAAATACTATATATACGTATTATAAATATGTGTATGTATATTTATATATATATTATTTATATGAGTCGGTTCAAGATCCAAAGGTTTTGAGTGAATTTTGATTCGAAGTGATACGGTACTTCACCGGCCTTAAAAAAATGATCCAACCTAGACCATCTTACTATATGGTTGGGTTTCAACTTTGCTCAAACCTACCGATCCAAGTCGGTTTAGCGGGTTAAGTCCAAATTTTCACAACCCTACTTAAAATAACTTTGTGAGATTTTTGTAATCATTTATAAAGATATTTAGAGCATCCCCAATGAGGGCTCCCATTTTTAAAGCTCACATTGATATTTTTGTTATTTTTGGGAACTTTCTGGTGGAATCCACCACCTTTTGAGAATTTTTCAAAATGTTTCACAATGAGATTCTCGTTTTTAATTTTGTTTTAATATTTCAATAAAATTTAAATATCAATAAAATTGACATTGATTAAAAAATTAATTCATTAAATTTTAAAAATTACATTAATGAAAATTTAAAAAGCTAATACTACTACTTCCATTTGCTTTTGATTTTCGCAACCATCATCATATTCGTTTCGAGTTGCTCCAAAGTCCTATTCGATATGTCTCTCATTAAGATTTTGTACTTCATGAGTTGCATATGATTTGTTGTGAAATCCGTTAAGACTTTGGCAATCATGGGCAAATATTGCAAGGGTTCATCACTTGCCTCGTGAGCTTTATTATACCCTTTCCTTTTGGTCTACGTGGTCCCCATTGAGCGTTGATTGGGCTCGGAATGGGCTGAGCCTCTAGTAAACTCTTCGCCCATATTTATCTTGCCCTGTTTGTTAAACTCAGTTTGGTTTCCGACATGGTCAGATATAACTCGTTGGAACTTGGGCTTGTTGCGCAAAATCTGCCAACAATGGTAGTATTTTTACGTCGTCCAATTCGTTTGTTTAAACTGGGCCATCATGTTGTTGAAAATGTCATCATCGGAGTTGCCTCTTGCCCATGCTTTGGCGCACTAGTTGTAAATGGTGCAAGATTCGCGGGTCGTATTTTTAATACGACCCAATGATACTTCAATTATTTTGAAGTGCGGTTTGTGGAGAAATCTTCGCGTTGATGGTTGGAGGCGATGGTGAAGAAAGACCAATACGTCTTGCCCTTTTAATTGTTCCCTACGATCGGGTTGCAGCTTGTGTGGAATCATGTTCGACAAAGGATGACATCATCTTGGACATTGTAGGCGCTATCAGGTTTTTCCCCCTCGGTCTTGCATTGGATTTGTGGAGTGTGAGAGCAAGTGTATCATCCGAAAAAAGGTCGAAAGAATAGTTCAAATTAGTTCCTTCGAGTCCCTCACGTGACAGTGAAGAAAATTGTTGGGAGAGAAAATATTGGTTTGATAAATTTTCTGAAGAAAATGGAGGCGAGAAAAATTGGGGAGTGTTGAAAATGAAAGGTGAAAAGTCTAACAATGAATCACTGGAGCTCAGATTATTGGAGCTATATATGATATCAGAAGTAGAATAGATGTGTGAAATCTCGGGATTGAGTTTTGGTTTTTATAGATTAAATTAGAATTAATAAAAAAAATTTAACAAACAAAATTTTTTCAAAAAACGCACAATGGGCTCAGGAGCCCGGCTGAGCGGACCAGTTACCCGCTGGGTCTCACATAGCCGAGCCCAGTCAACAACGCTGGGCCTGCCACCGGTAGCCCGCATTGGAGATGTTGTTATGAGATTTGTTTCCTTATTACAAAAATAGACAATCTATATATATATATATATATATTAATTAATGTGTTTCTTGGGTAGTGTTAAGAAAAATGATTCTCAAACATATATTCAACAATAACACAAGAACCCAAAAACCCAAGAACAATTGCATAAGAATTAAATAAAATTGAAACGAACAATTGAATAAATAGAGAACTGAAAATTTATGTTGTTCGATCAATATTGTCTACATCCACATAAACAAAAAATTAAGTGTTTATTGATTACGAATAGAATACAAGATTCACCACAAGAATCTACAACAAAAAATTTACAACTCTTCAATCATATGCAAGAAGAATAATTTTTTTAAACCTTCTCTGTAATTTTGTGAGTAAAAGTGTGTGAACAATTGTTATCGCCAATTATGTATAATATATTTCATAGCTCAACGTCGCATTTCATTCATATTATTACGATTGAGATTTAACTGCATAACCATTTAAAACTATCAACACATGAACAATTACAATTGCACCTTCTTCAGTAAACCTTCAAGAAACTCATAAGGGTTTATCAGTTTGAGGTATCGCACTTGAACCTTAGTCTTAAACCCACCAGTCTTTAGATTTTTAACGCATCAGTCTTAACCTCATTAGGTTTAACTTATCAGAGTTGAAGTCTTTAGTCTAGCAAAACATCAATGTTGCAACTATAAGTTTACCAACTCCAACTTTCAGACTTCATAGGCAAATATATAATTTGTAACTCAATGCGTAATTTACTCCAATATTAATTTATACCTCAATTTTTTCATCATAGGCATCTTAAGTATTGAAGCACGTTAAATCCTTATGTTCAATATTACTTTGGAATTATATTGACTCTTTTACCCAACAATAAGATTATACCTCTAGTGACATTTTAAAATCATAAACAATTACTCACTTGAATTTATTATTAGTTCCCTCAAACATATTTTTGGATTTTCCGTTATAAATATAAGCAAATGTATCGGACTTAAAAATATAAATAACCTAAATTAATAATACAGTATACATATAGAAATGAGATAAATGCCTTTAATTCCCCATGTAATTGTTTTGATGATGGTTATCAAAACACACACTTAAATTTTACTTAAGTGTTTACAAGCACATAACGTGGTATGTTCCGTATATGGGAGTTGATCTATTATGTAAAGATATTAATATTTATGTTAAGATCTGTTTATAGGAGATTAATTTAAACTTATGTTTTACTTTTATTTTAATTTACAGATTACCTTGTAAAGGAATAGATCGTGATTCACGATATGGTCCTAACTTAATTTGTATTAGACTTAGTATTCTTCAAAGATGCTGCAATGTAAGAAACAGAACGTGAATCACGATCTGTTTCTAATAGAGCATCTATTCTTAGATTAAGTCCTGGAGCAAAGTATTCAAGACACAGAACGAAGGAAACGTTATGTTGATGACACAAAACGTAGAAACATTCTGTCCAGATACTATCTAGCATGAAGAATCCCAAATCACAGAAGGTGATTTAACATATTAAGGAGTGATCTGATCAGCACACAAATCATGGGGTGATTTATGACATGCGTAAGGGATAGATATTCTGCCTAAATGGATAATTTGTTCCTTAGTCACTTTGGTGCAACGTAGGTTTCGTTCTCATATACTTATTCTAGAAATAGAATTTGAATATTGGAAAATGCAGCCATACCTTAAATGGCAACAAAGGATCCATCGCTGGCAAAGAGTACAATTCAACGACTAAGTTTGTGCGCTTAAAGCATTCCAACGGTTAGTTTGTGAATCAGTTGCCTATAAATACTCCTTCAAGGATTCTACAACAACTACTGGATTGCAAGCGATCAAACTCTACAGAAATATTCAAAGCTTTGGAAATGTTCATACGTTCAAGCAATAAACTCACTGCACTTCACTTAGCTATTCTGCACATATAGAATCCATTGTTCTTAGCATTATATAGATTATATCTTACGCTAGAATATTCCCCACCTAGAACTAAACTGTATTTAGATACAAGCACTGTAATTTTAATTCTATTCTTCATTTAGCCTTCATGCTTTTGGAAGAGCTTTCATCCTTTGTAAACCCAGTAAGTTAAAGGTCACGACCTTATCCGTGCACAACACAAATCTAGTTTAGATTTGTTGTTGTGATTGGTTCTCTGCTAGTCCAAAGAAGCGATGAGATTTATCACAAGTTAGAGACTTACTATCAAGTTGATAGTCCGTGGACGTAGGGGTGTTACCCGAACCACGTTAAACTTTGTTTTCTACAACTCACTTTTAGAACTTTTCTTATTGCATTATATTCAATAGTCACATTATGCTATAGTGCATAATCTGTAATTGAAGTTCATAAAGAACACTTGGTTAAATCAAAAAGGGTTTTAATTAAATTGACCAACAGATAACTACCACTTCTGCACAATTTGTCCTTAATAGAACATGTTTATTTGGTTCATCTCCTGTGTTTGTAAAACATAGAACCTGAACAATAAATCACCTGTCATTCTGTGTTGTGTGATTGCTAGTTCTATCTCTGCAACACATACAAGAAAACGAAAAAAGTATACATTGGTGTTCCCCCCCCCTCATAGACAATTAGCTGCTCAATCGGGATCAACAAGTGGTATCATAGCAGTGTATCTAATTTGATCACTATATCTGTTTCACCAGATTTCACAATCTGTGGTCATTCTTAATAGATCTTCGAAAACCCATTGTTCTTATAATCTCATTTACTAATTGTTGCTCTATGGATTCCAATGTTATTAGAGCGTGTGAGGAATTCTCTATACAAAGTTATAGAGACTGGAGCTTAAGAATCAAAATGTGCCTTGAAGAACACATTCTGGTATGGGATGTGATTGAAAATGGACCCACTCCAATCTATGATACAAAGAAAGTCTCGATCGAGGGAGCCACCGGACTAGAAGTTGTTGCGGTCTATGAAAAAGTCTTAAGAAAACCCTAGAGACCACCTAATTGGCATGTTTATTCTACCGTTCATCATATGTGCCCAGATTTCAATATTATGACTTCTGAGGAATTATTTAATGCCCTTACGGGTAATGAGTTTGAAGTGCGCAGCATTCATGAAACAACAAAACTTCTACCAACAAAGAACAAGAGAAGCAAAAGAAAGAAAGAGAGGTTGCTTTCAAAACAAGTCAAACAGAAAACCCTAAAGGAAAAATACGCGCTGGATTTTTCTAAGATGACAAAAAGGCTTGAAAAGTTGGAAACCAGAACCAACAAATACAGAAGATTCTACAAAGATAACAAAAGGAATTTCAGCAGGCCATCAAACGATAACAAGACTGACTAGAAAGATCAGGTAAAATCTTCCAATCATTCTAGGGTCAATCTTGATGATGTTACATGTTTTAGCTGCAAAAGGAAAGGGCACTTCAAGACTGATTGCCCAGAACTCAGCAGATCAAAACGTGAAGAATTTAGAGCTAAACGCGACAGAAAGCTGAGAGAACAAAGGAAGACAATGATTGCTGAAGAAAATGCAGCAAGCTCAAGCGGGAACTTATTTGATTCTTCATCAGATAATGACGAAGCTCTCTTCGCGGAAGAAGTGTTTATAAAAGTTGATGGAGAATGTTATGTTGGGATGGACAACAGATTGGATCAATCCGAGGTAAATCTACATTCATCTAATTCATTTAACTTACCTTTATGTGATTCTGCCACTGAAGATGAAGCTGATCAAGATTATGATGAAGAAAATGAGGATGAAGAACCACGCGAGAGAATATCACTGGAAGAATTTATACAGACTCTTGAAAACTGCAAGAGACTTCGAGAAATGGTCGAGAGTTTGCTAAAGAGAAATGAATTTCTAGAAACAACATTCATCTAGATGAAGGAAGTCAACAAAGATTTCACATAATGCGAACAGGATCTGTGTAAATGAATCACAGAGAATGATGAGGAGATAATCACGCTCAATGCAAAAAATCAACGATCTCCTGGCAAGATATGATGCACTGTCAAAGAAAGCTGAGGAAAAGAAGAAATACATCAACAAATTCCATAGAAACAAAGATATGATGAGATATTGTATTAGTGAAAGACAGAAGAAGGCTGACCTAAAAGGTATTGGATACACAAAAGAGAAGCCTGCAAACAAGTGGGAATTTTTGAAAGCACAAGGGAAGGGCAAAGTTAAGTTCACATAATAGAATAGGGAGGCCCAGCCCGACTAGATCGTAAAGCTATAGAACCCGACCAAGCAACCCCAAACAATTCTTATAAAACAAAACAGCAGTAAACAACCAGAACCTGCTAGGACCTTTAATAGAAAGAAGACAATTGGGTACAAGAACAATGCAGTTTCTATGTAGAAAGATGTATCAACTTCCAGAACAATTGCTACACAGAAGAAAACAACGGCGTAGAACAAGTATCCAAGACAGGAAAATGTCAAGAAAACAAAACAACCTAAGAAGCAGCAACAGTAGAAAAGGGCTACCCTATCCACGCAGAATAGAGTACAAAACAAGGCAGAGAAGGGACAAACATATCAAATCTAACTCTAACTCTTGATTTTTCTCGTCATTTGTGGGTTCCAGTTGGAACTTTTGCTACTAAAAAAGCACCCGTTTCCATAATGGGTTGCTCAGTATGGTTAATTGTAGGGAGGGAGAAGCCATAGGAGAACCATCACTGCTAGAGGTGCTGTCTGGATCATCGATAGTGGATGCTCGATGCACATGACCTATTATCGAGAGAAGTTATCCAACTCCACAGAACACAATGGACATATAGTTACCTTTGGAGAAAACACCAAAGGATATACTAAAGGTTATGGAGACCTTGTAGTTGGTAAGACCATGACAAACAATATTTCATTTGTAGATGGTCTTAAACATAATTTGTTTTCTATTAGCCAATTCTGTGTTTCTCGAAAAAAAGTTGTATTTACAACTAATATGTGTGTGGTCAAAAATGAGGAAGGAACTTCACTCCTTACCGGAATTTTACAATATAAACTCAATGTAGTTTAATGGAGCACATATAAAGAGGCATGTTTAGTCACCAAGTCCAACACAGAACTCATCTGGCGATGGCACAAGAGGTTGAGCCATTTGAACTTCAAAACCATCAACACATTAGCAAGATTGAAGCTGGTTGAGGGACTACCAGATCAAGTCTTCGATAGAAATCACAATTGTGATGTGTGCCAAGCCAGGAAATAGACTAGAGCATCATTTCCTAGAAAAACTGGACTGTTGGTCCCGAAAGAGGAAGGTTTGGTGTATGGGGGAGGGGAGAATACACCAAATACAACTGAAAGATAAATGCGTAAGGTAAAGAACACAATTGTTTTTACATGGTTCGGGAAACCACCTACGTCCACGGTCCAATCAAACTAGATTGGATATCCACTACTAGGATAACTCTCTTCTTTAAATTCGATGAGAACGAGCCACAAGTTCTAATCAAAACTAGACAAGAACGTGTGCAAGAATAGGGTTGTGTCCTTTACAACTTGCAAATAAATCTGCTACAATACCTCCACGTTAATCCACTTTGAAAACTACTAAGCTAGCGAAGATATCAACTCTCTTTCTTGATAAGACAAACTTGAATTGAGGTTGGTATGATTGCGTTCACAAACGGCTTTGAAAAAATCTGGAATGAGAAATCTTCTTGTTGAGTGCTTCAATGGTTGAGTAGATTTCTGGGCAGAGTTTCATCTTTGAATGATCGCGCATATGTTCGTGTTGTATCTCTCCCGATGTTGTTCGCAACATTTATAGGCACATAATTTGAATTCTGACCGTTAGGTTGATTGGCGTGAATTAAATGTTGATTGCCAATCACAAATCTTGAATCCCTAATTTATCCTCGTGCCATGTAGAGAAAGATCTAACGAGATCTTCTTTATTATGGAAATAGATAGTTGATTGATCTTTTTCCATCTTTAAGCTCTGATTGATTCTAGTTCCTTCATTGAGAAATCTAGTAACGTGGCATAAGGTGAGATTTTCTCTAAGTTCATCGGGTGACGCGTTGTATACCCAAATGAGTAAGAGAATATCATATGATTATGCAAAACTTCAGATGACTCATTGTATATCTGAAGATTACATAATCTCTAATTAAGTGATCTGTAAGGGACAGATTATTGGGATTTATTTTTGAAGACTAAGTAGAAACTATCAGATGACTCATTGTATATCTGAAGATTACTTTCGAAACACAATTAGATTTATTTTTTGCTTGCTAGACTCAGCTTGCTCAATATGTAACAGATCAATACGCTATCAAGTGAACCTGATAGAGAGCAAACCTATTTTTATTAAGACAAGGTTAGTTGATGACTATATTGTAAACGACTCAAATACACTTAAGTATTCTTTCCTATAGGACGTCATCTGGTTAGATAGTCTTCTTGATATTCAGATATGCAATAAGTCATCTGATAGTTTCTACTTAGTCTTCTGATATTTATCTAAGTCATCTGGTATACAATGTGTCACCTGATGTACTTAGAATGAATCATATCCTTTATGCCACATAATCAGAATTTACGAAGATGGAAAGATAATCAAATCAGAGATCAAGAAGGAAGTTGAATCAGTTGCAGCTCAAAGAAAGGAAAGAGATCAATCAAGCTATCTGCTTTCCATAATCAGAGAGATTCAGTCAACCATTCCTACAAGGCAAGATGATCAAATCAATGATTCATATCTTTGATTGACAATCCATATTTATTACACGCCAATCAACCACAACGGTCAGAATTTCAAAATTCTGTACCTATAAAAGCTTCGAACAAAAACTGGAGGAGTACTGATGAACTGACGATCTTACGTGCAAACTTACAAGCTGAAACTCTGTAAAGAAATCTCCTCTACCATTGAAGCATTCAACGAGGAGATTTCACAATCTAGATTGTGTTCAAGCCGTTCATGATAGAAATCACACCAACCTTGATTAAAGTCTATCTTATCGAGAAGAAGTAATGACATATCTTCGCTAGCTAGTAGTTTTCCAGTGGATTAAAGTCAAGGTATTTTGTAGCAGATTTATCTGCAAGTTGTAAGGGACACGACCCATATTCGTGCACAAGTTTCTTTCTAGTTTTGATAGGAACTTATGGCTCGTTCTCAGCGAGTATAAAGAAGAGAGTATCTTAAGTAGTGGATATTCGATATAGTTTTGATTGGACCGTGGACATAGGGGGTTTCCTGAACCACGTAAATACAATTGTGTTATTTATTTTACGCATTTACTTTCAGTTGTTTATTCATTAACCCAACACTTGCATTCAAGCTTGCATTGATTTAATTAATCTCTTAATATATTTGGCTAAGTGTTTATCATGGTTTTCTAATAAGAGAATGTTGGGAACCCTAAGATATTTAGTTTTGATGATGGTCTTTCGAAACACACTTAGCTGTTTTAGAGCTTGAACTGTTCTACGTGTAAAAATAGATCACTAGAGATAAAGTGAATCTTGCTATAGAACAGATTAGGATATGACTTGAAATGTAAAGGAAATACTCCTATAGAAGTCAATCTCAACTTAGAATAGGATGAAGGTCAAGATTTCACGCCAAAAGGAATCGATCTGCTGTAACAGACAGCGACCAGATCAATGACCAGATCGATGCCTACAACGAGGAACCAGAACGACTGAGTCATCAATCCACCAGCTGACATCATCCTACACATCATATGCTCTTGCCACGCCAAGATTAAAGTCCATCCAACTGGGATTGGAAAGAAGATCTTCGGTTAACATATAGAAGGAAAGAGACCGTTAGCAATCTGCTTTCCATAACTCAAAGATTGAGTCAACCTTTCCTATATGGCAAGAACAGATATGATGGAAACCATTGATTGGCAATATACCATCTATCTCACGCCAATCAACAACGGCTAGAATTTCAAATTCAATGCCTATATAGTTGAAGTTAGAGATCTGGAGAAAGATATACACACGCGAGCTATACTGTTGTCATACTTTCAAGCAATCAATCTGCTATCCAGACTTAGAGCTTCAACACTCTGTGATTCTACATCACACCAACCACCTCGATTCAAGTCTTTCTTATCGAGAGAAAGGAGATCACCCTGCTAGCTAGTAGTTTTCTAGTGGTAACATAGAGGTAATCTGTTGTAAAGGGACACGACCCTTATTTCGTGCATAAGTATCTCTCTAGTTGTGATTGATACTTGTGACTCGTTCTCCACGAGTATAAAGAAGCAGAGTATCCTAGTAGTGGATAATCTGGTCTAGTTTTGACCAGATCGTGGACGTAGGGTTTTCCCGAACCACGTTAAACAACTGTGTGCTTTACATTTTTGCATATTTAATTTTTGTTGTTTATTATTCTAATATTCCACACTAGCATTCGATCTGCATTTCAATCAATCTCCTTAACAATCTGGATAATTCCTAAGGTTTTCTAAACAAGAACAATCACTAATCCACCATTATTCCGCACTCACTCAACACTCAGAAAGTAATAAGATCACTCTTATTATTAGCTAAGTGTTTTCACTAAGAGAGTAAACTGTTTGGTCCAAGACTGCTATCGATCTGCACATCGATCTGTCTAGTCATCTACGAGCAATTTCTTATATAGAATAGCTTGAACTCTCCTATAACTAGTCAAGTAAACTGAAAAGTTGTATTTGGTGTATTCCCCCCCCCATACACCAAACCTTGCTCTTTCGGGACCAACAAGTGGTATCAGAGCAGTGGTTCAAACGACCATTGTTTTGTTTCACAGGGTTAAAACCTGCGTGGTCAACTTGAATAGATCTAGGAAAACCTTTTTCATTCACGTGCATACTATCTGCTATAGAATCATCTGTTATCAGGGCATGCGAAGAATTCTCCATCCAAGGTTCACTACTAGAAAAATGAGCATAGATGACTGATTATAGATGACATTTTTTTTAAAAAATGTCATCTATGAGCGCTTTTTTTTGCATAGATGACATTTTGAAAAAAAAATGTGATGTATGAAGTGTCATGAAAAATATAGATGACATTTTTTTAAATAATGTCATGGTATAGTGTCATCTATCTATTGCTTAGATGACAATATCATTTAAATGTCATCTATGTGTGTGTTTTAATTTAATATACATGACACTTTATTAAAAACTGTCATGTATATTAGTGTTTTTTGTAAAATAAAAAACTTAAAAAAAATTCTTTTATCTCTTCTTCTTTGTTAGGGGTGAGAATTTGGAAGGCCACATCTACTCCCTTGCTGCCGCCGGCGACCTCCTCTTCACCGGATCCGACAGCAAAAACATCCGCGTCTGGAAGAATCAGAAGGAATTCTCCGGATTCAAATCCAATTCGGGTTTGGTGAAGGCGATTATCATCACCGATGAGAGAATTTTCTCCGGCCACCAGGACGGTAAAATTAAGGTTTGGAAGATGTCGGGTAAGGATCCGAGCGTCTACAAACGGATCGGGACCCTACCGACGCTGAAAGCAAAGGTGAAGAAATCGTTCAAACCCAGCAATTACGTGGAGGTGAGGAAGAGCCACAATGCTATCTGGATCAAGCACATCGACGCCATCTCCGCTCTTAGCTTGAGCGAGGACAAATCGATTTTGTACTCCGCCTCCTGGGACAAAATCTGTATGAAGTGTATCGCAGGGAAGTAGTTATATGGGCCAGCAAGCTACTTAGATTATCACTAATCGTAGATTTGCTACCTTAATTACTAGTGATTTTAATGCTGCTTAACTTGCTATGTGATTAAGAAGTCTTATTTATAAATCAGTCTTTATCTTCTTACTAATGAACCAATAGAGAGCTGAGCAATGGTGTGATATACTTGCATTTTGATTATAATGTTGTGTGGACATGATGAATTATGTATTGTATGCTGTTGTGTTTAGTCATGTATTATCTCAACTGCTTCTGCATACTATATTATGTCTTTGGTTCTGGTAATTCACTTGCTCCTTTCACACGTAGTGGTTTCGGTCTTTACTTACTACTGAGGTTTGAATTCTAATGATATATACCGTGTTGTGCAGAATCCCTGCTGTTGGGTTCCCTGCTTGGGTTCATGGGCATCATATACCTATTAATCCTGCCCAGCCACCTCCTATCAGCTCTGGAAACCAATCTTTTGCAAAACGGCAAAAGCACAGGGTGGAAAAGCGTGGCTCCAATAAAGGCAAGAAATGAGAATTTTCATTCTCTGTTCCATTCATTTCTGATGAGCAAGAGATGCAAAGCTTCACGGTCAAGAAAGAAGTTAGGGCTATTAAGCACAGAATTGTGTCATGGCTACGGTGATGCAAAACTGTATCCGGTTTCTTACTAGCTGGTGGTCGTCACTTCCTTGGTCAGGTGTTGCTAATCAAACCGAACTACTAGATTTAGGTGGAGTTGGAATGTAGGTGTTTTCACTTGTATTTATTTCTTTTTTTGGTTGCCTTATATTCTCTTGCATTTCAATTTTTGTTGTTGTTTCTCATTTTGCCTCTTTATTATGTTATTCTAAGTTTGCAGAAAGGGCAGCTTGGTCATGGAGATAAACTTCAGCGTGATAGGCCTACTATTGTTTCAGAATTGTCCAAGTGTGCTACCTTCTTTTACCTTTACCTTACATGTCTAACCATAATTATTGTAATCCCAGTTTGACAGGTTGCAAAATAGTAAATTGTTCAAGACTGTAATCCTGACTAGCGATTTAACATGTGTTCACCATAATTTCAGGCATAATATTGTAAGAGCAGGTTCTGGTAGGAGTCATTCTGTGGTTGTGACTGAAGATGGTCTCTCCTTTGCATTTGGTTGGAATAAACATGGACAGCTTGGTTCAGGCTCCTTAAAAAATGGTTAGCATCACTCTATAATTTATTGTGAAGGTATTAACTGGAACTGCTTAGTTGGTACTAGTCTATAATGCAGTTAAGTTATATCTAAATCCCGCAGCTAATAACTCGGTTATACACTTATACTAGTCTTGGATTTTGGATATTACCATATGCTACTGCAAAATATTACTTGTCAGAAGTACTATGATTTAGCATGTACTAATATCCTTGCTTTAGAAAGCATATATTTACCTTGTTTCTGGTTTTACAATTCTTAGGGTAACTTTTCACATAAAAATTTAATTGTTCCTTATATAAATAAGATTATTTGTTCTGTTGTCCTTTTGGTGCTTCCAACATGTCACATGAAGAGATTGATGCTGGATAATTTATTCAGTAGCTTGATGGAATACATTTAGATAATGATAATATAATAGGAGATTTTGTTGATCAAATGGCATTTTGGAGATCAATTTCTTGATTAACAAAGTATTGTTATTTTGCTATGGTAACATATTTTGTAAATGGGGTAGAGAACAAAGTTGTTGATATATTGTAATGAATCATTCATTGTTGGTCTTCTTTTAGGATATTAGTTAACCTCTAAACTTATAAGACACAAATAGTTCTCTGAATATGAGAAGTGTAGGAAAAAGATGCAAATTTCCAAAAATCACTACCTTTTTATTATATTTGTTTAACAAATTTGTTTCTGTATCATGATCATCTCAAACTCTAGATTTTGTGTCCATCTTTAGTTCATTGATTGTTACATATTATAGGCTCCAGACTACTGGTGAAAAACAGTTCAAATATGTTCCCTGAAGCCTAATATGGTTTGATTTGTGATTGTTTTTCATTGATTGTTTTTCGTAAGTACTCTTGTTGCTGACATAGTTGTTTATATCAATGAAAAGTTGATTTCAGTGGTGGGTTTTAAGCTTAAAAGTTTTAACCTGACCTTTGTTTAATTTGGGTTTAGGACGTTGACTATGACTAAAGAATGTTGTTAATCAATAGACCAATGGACAATTATGTTCTGATGTTTGACTTCCTTTTTTGAAGTGTAATTATGGTTGAAATACTTATGATTTATGCAAGGAATTTGGCTTATTGAAGTATTAGAACTTATGCTGGTAATCTCATTTCCCCTCCTTCCCACACCTGCTATGCATATAGAATAAACATTCCGTTGTTGATTGTTCAATCTGCTTTCTCTTGATAGTATTGCTTTGATGCGATTAGATATGTGCTTTGTTTCCGATATTGTTTGTGTTTATATTTGTTTTAATTAATCATTGGAAGAATTATAGTTGGGGCTTTAGTTATATGTGTGGTTATTCAGTTTGTGTCTATGTGTCAAGTAGAAATCACTTAAAAATATTTGATAGAAGGAAGCAAGTAGAAAGGGAGATCTGCAGTGAACTACTTATGGTACTCCTCATTATTTTCTAGCCAGAAAACTATCATATATTGAAGCAATGAGGGACTGAAATTCTAACTTTTATTATTACATTTTATCTCATTTTTCTATTTGCATAGGTTTCTGCAGGGTAACTACTTAAGCGGACCCATTCCAAGTAAGCTTGGATTGCTCTCTCCGCTTAAAAATTTGTAAGTAACTTCTAGCGTCTATCCTCTTAAAGAAATATGAGACAAAACGGTTTTTGCTGCAAAGATGGCCTTAAAAGTTCTCATCATGTCCTAGACATATTTCATTTCACATGCAATATTTTATGAACTCTTCGAAAGTGATCTCTCCCAGAAACAGAAAATTCTAGAACTCGGATAGGCTTGATTTTCATTTTCTCAATACTCTATTAGAAACTAACCCTTTTTATTATGCGTTCAGGATCATGAACATTTCGGTTGATGCTTTTAATTGCTAAATAAATTCATTAATTGGGTGAAAGCCTCATTGGCACCTAGTTAATATTCTTTTACTATGCTGCCTTCTTTAGGGATGTCTCAAGCAACTCTCTCAGTGGAACCATTCCTGCTTCACTTGGAAATTTGAAAAAGCTTTCAAGTTTGTGAGTGACTGAATTATCTACTTATGTTTCTTCATGTACTGTTTTCTTCAGCCTAATTGATCATCCTGTATGGTGTTTGAAGCAATGTTTCAACAAATTTTCTGGTGGGGCCTATACCTTCTGACGGCATTCTTGCGAACTTCCTGAATAATTCGTAAGTGATTAATATTATCTGTAGCTACACAGACTCCACTTTTTTTTATTTCTTCTGCGTTTTATCCCTAAGCTTCTTGTGTTGCTTGCTTACAAATGAGTGGTTGCTGCCAAATTTATTATACTTGCATTGTAAACAATAAAGGCTTCAGTTATTTAATTTTTAAAGCCATTTCTCTAACTTTAGAAGCTAGCACAATGAAATGGAGGAATATCATTTGTTGTTCACTACTAGTATTATTCTTCCACACCGTTTAAATCATACAAATGACTGTAGGTAGATGGGTTTTGAGAAGAAATGGGAGAAACTTTATGCTTTTCTTTCTATTGTTCTTAGCTAATATAGCGAGTTTTTTTGCTCTTCAGCATTATTGTATATCAATCGGCATTTCTGAAATAGTGACTTTCCAAAGTCATATGTCTGAATCTCTCTCCAAAGTTCAAAGTGTTATTAACTTACTTGATTGTTATTAGGTTTCGGGTTCATCTATTATTCTTTTTCTACCAGCTTATTGTGTTGACTGCTCTCATGTTTTAGGTTCACCACCTTGCTTATTGTGTTGACTGCTCTCATGTTTTTAAGATAACATGCTTGATAGAATTGCTGAAAGCACATCAAAGCATGCTAAGACTAGAAAGCCCTACTAATTGTTATCAGAGAACATTTTGACTCGAATTGATAGGTAATTGTCTCATGAATTCTATTATTGGTTATTTTGGTCAATTAATCATATATGAATGATTGGATCTTGTTTACTAGTATTTCATAAACTGTACTATATTAGATTGTGTCATGGCAATAATTAGTATAGTGATTTTATACTTTTGTTTCAAGCAATTTGAGATTGACGAGGTTCGTGAGGATTGGGCGACCATTGTGATCAATGAGGTTAGTAAAATAACTCATTCAATTTTATTTCTAAGTACTTTCCACATATTTAACTAAAAAAAAGTCTCACTCTAGCTCGATTTTCTTGTAGATTGACATGTGAAGTGACAATATTGCTTTGATCGATGAGGAAGTTTGGTGATTTTGGGCATGGTGATTCAAACTTCTACTGTTTTGGGTCCGTGTACTAGTTTAAGTTACATTAGTTAAGGTGGATTGAAATATTAACCCAAACTTTTTAGTATTTTATCATTTTTATTTTTATTTCCGGGTACGAAGTTGAATATTAGACAATTAATGCATATAAATATTTTTAGTGCGTGTATGAATTCTCTATTTGGCATTGTTTTATTTTGTAAAATATATTGATGAAACCAAAATTATTAAATACAGGTTAATTAATGAAAAAATACGAAAATGGTTAAATTTATCAAATTATAGATGACATTCTAAAAAAGTCATGTATTGCACCAAAACGTGTCAACTATTCGCTTATAAATGACATTTTTTTTAATATAGATGACATTAAATTACTGTCATCTTTTGAATTATAGATGACATTCTAAAAAAGTCATGAATTTCACCTAAATGTGTCAACTTTTCGCTTATAGATGACATTTTTTTTTATATATATGACATTATATTGTGTCATGAATTATGAAATAGATGACATTATTTTAGTGTTCATCTATGAGCGAATAATGTCATCTATGAGCGCATAGATGACATTATTTCAGTGTCATCTATGAGCGAGGAATAGATGAGCCTACCATACTTGACATTTTTTTACCCTCATACATGACATTAAATTAATGTCATGTATGAGCGTTTTTCTAGTAGTGGTTACAAAGAGTGGAGCTTCAGAATCAAAATGTGCCTCAAAGCACATCACTGTTTGATGTGGAAAGTAATTGAAGAAGGGCCATTGGCAATTACAGAAGAAACTACTCGTATCACTGATACAGGAGTGGTCAAAGAATCTGTGCTAAAGGATCCCAGAAAATACACCTCTGAAGAAAGGAGAGAAGCAAATCTTGATGACTTTGCCAAAGGGATCATCTTCAGCACGGTCAAAGGCATACATCTGGCTAAAATCCAAGATCTGGATACTGCCAAAGAGATGTGGGAAGTCTTAAGAGACCTAGCCCTAGGATCTGAAGTAATGATTGAGAACAAGCTGTCTCTTGCCTGCAACAAATATGATGAATTCAAAATGAAATCAGGCGAGACTGTTGGGAACCCTAAGATTAGTGTTGATGATGGTCTCTCGAAACACA
>JAPKLX010000210.1:389625-404045 GCA_026898415.1 Leonotis leonurus
CGTTCTCCACGAGTATAAAGAAGCAGAGTATCCTAGTAGTGGATAATCTGGTCTAGTTTTGACCAGATCGTGGACGTAGGGATTTCCCGAACCACGTTAAACAACTGTGTGCTTTACATTTCTGCATTCTTTATATTTTCTGTTGTTTATTATTCTAACTCTCTGCACTCTCATCCATCTGCATCTCAATCAATCTCCTAAGCAATCTGGTTAATAATTAAAAGTTTTCTAAACAAGAGCAATCATTAATCCACCATTATTCCGCACTCACTCTACACTTAGAAAGTAATAAGATCACTCTTATTATCAGCTAAGTGTTCTCACTAAGAGAGTAATCTGTTTGGACTAAATCAGCTGTTGATCTGCATATCGATCTGTTTAGTCACTGCCGAGCAATTTCTTGTATAGAATAGCTTGAGCTCTCTTATAAACTGTCAAGTAAAACTTAAAAGTTAGTATTTGGTGTATTCCCCCCCCATACACCAAACCTTGCTCTTTCGGGACCAACAGAGACAATAGAGCAGATGAAGATGAGATTCACTGGAATCCTCCTTGAGATATCTGCATTCAAAAAGAACAAATATACTCAAAGGGAGAAGAACATGAAAGTACTTAGAGCTCTTCCACCAAGCTGGGAGATCTATGCTGCAATGCAACCCCTTCGTGCAGACTTTAATGAATTGTCCACTGAAGCCTTATTTGATCACCTTGAAGGTCATGAGTGTGACATTCAAAGAATTCGAGGACCAGATCATCTGTCCAAAAAGGCAGAAAACAGCTCAAAGAAAGATAAAGAGGTAGCCTTCAAAGCGAAGAGCAAACCAGATGATCTTTCTGAGCCTGCTACTCCAGATGAAGAGAGAGGCTATGACAAACTCTTAAAAGAGTTCGCAATGATCGCCAAACGAATGGACAAAATGGAGACCAGATCGAAAAAATACAGACGCTTCTACAAGGATAACAAGAAAAACTTCTATAAGAAGCATGACAATGATCGATCTGATGACAAGAATGAATTCAAGAAGCAGACTGCTAAAACAACAAAGACCTCTAGCTCTACAGATTACACTTGCTTTGAATGTGGCAGAACAAGTCACTTCAAAACAGATTGTCCTGATCTGTCCAGAAGTCAAAGAGAAGAACTAAGAGCTAAAAGAGATCGAAAGCTTAAATATGAGCGCAAAGCCATGATAGCTGAACAAAACTCAAGCAGCTCGAGTCATTTCTCAGATAGCTCATCAGAAAATGATGAAGCTTTCATTGCTGACAACGAAGAAAGCTGGAATGAATGCTATTTGGGATTGGACAACGGTCTAGATGATGTTGAGGTAAATTCTTGCTACTCAAATTCCTCAAATAATAATAACGATCTTGAATAGGAAAGTGAAGATCAAGCAGAATACTCATGGGATGAAGTAGACGAGATGTTTAGAAGTTACTCAAGCATCAAGAGATTGTTTAGAGAAGTTGTTGAAGAGAATGACAGATTAAAGAAAGTTGAGCAGACTCTAAGCACAGAAAACACACAATTTGTTGCTAAAATGAACGATCTGGAAGAACAGATCAAGAGAAAAGACAGTGAGATCCACTCACTTAATTCAAAAGTTAAGGATCTGGTTACTAGAAACAATGTTGCTGAGGAGAAGATCAAGAAAGGCAAGGAAATGATTTACAAAAGTGATGAACGTGCCAAACTGCTAATCAACATGCAGCAAAAAGGCACATCTGGATTAGGATATCCAGGTCACTCAGAAAAATCATCGGCAACCATAAGCTTTGTACCAGAAAGGAAGAAAATGCCAAATCAGGTGAAGGACTTGAAAAACAAGAAAGGTTATCCCTAGAAGATGATAATAAAAGATGCGAAGAACAGGCATTATCATCAAACAATGGGGCAACCAGCTTACTACACAGAAGTAGATCACCTTCAAAAAGCAAATGTCAACAGGACAAAAATTGTCAACAGGACAGCTCATAATAAAAAGAACTTGAAGAATGGTGAAACAGAACGATTTCATCCATCTGAAATTCACTCTCTATCTAAAGTTGACAATGAGGGGAACATCGTTACCTGTTATATTTCTGTTCCTAACTCAAAAATGTTCTGGATTCGAAAAGGAATATTTGCTAATAATCAAGCACCCAAACGTTGAAGGGTAGCTAAGTTTGATTAATTGCAGGATCAAAGAACTGCAAGAAGGAGTAAGGTAGCAAGAGGAACCATCTGGGTAATAGATAGTGGTTGTTCAAAACACATGACATGTGATAAGAACTTACTATCAGATTACATAGAGAAACCAGGACCACAGGTCACTTTTGGATGTAATTGAAAAGGATATACCAGAGGGTATGGAAACATCAGAGTTGGCAAGACCACTATCACAAATGTATCATATGTTGAGGGTCTTAGTCACAATCTGTTTTCTGTAAGTCAGTTCTGTGCTAACGGTAATCAGATTGTTTTTGATACTAACAACTGTCTGGTGAAGAATAAGGAAGGAGATGAAATACTCCTTACCGGTAAACTGCAGGATAGATTATACATTGTCCAGTGGACAAATCAGATCGAGACCTACTTAGTCACTAAGACTGTATCAGAAACCAGTTGGTTATGGCATAGGAGATTAAGCCATCTAAACTTCAAGTCAATCAACAGGATTGCCAAGAAAAGGTTAGTGGAAGGACTACCAGATCAAGTGTATGATAAAGACCACATATGTGATGCTTGTCAAGCTGGAAAGCAAACCAGATCATCCTTTACAAGCAAAACAGCTCACTCAACATCAAGAATACTGGAGCTGTTACATCTTGATCTGTTTGGACCAAGTCAAGCCACTAAGTATAAATGGGAGAAAAAACACATTGGTAATCATAGATGATTACTCAAGATTCACTTGGGTCATCTTTCTGTTAAAGAAGAAAGAGACTCTAGACAAACTCCCTAATTTTCTAAACAAGATCACCAAACAAAAAGAGATGAGTATAACCTCTATCAGAACAGATCGAGGAACAGAATTTCTCAACCAGAAGATTGAAGCATACTGCAACAAGATGGGAATCACTCATCAAACATCTGTTGCTCAAACTCCTCAACAGAATGGAGTTGTTGAGAGGAGAAACAGATCACTCAAGGAAGCAGCTCGCACAATGCTTAATGCAACCAATCTACCAAAGAAATTCTGGGCAGAAGCAATCTACACAGCCTGCTACACTCAAAACAGATCATCCATCACACTCAGACATGGAAAGACACCATATGAGATATGGAACAGCAGAAAGCCTAAGATTTCTTATTTTCGTACTTTTGGCCGTTTGTGTTACATACATAATAATGGGAAATCACAATTGAAAACTTTTGATAGCAAAACTAACCATGGAATATTCTTAGGATATTCTGATGCTAGTAAAGCTTATCGAGTTTACAATAAGAACTCTCATATTGTGGAGGTAACACCTCATGTTGTTTTTGATGAGTTTACTGTTGAGTACAGGTCACTAGATGAAAAGCAGACAGAAAATCAGGTGACTACCAGAAAAATGAATGAACTATTACTTGAAGATATTCTTATCTAGAATTCAAAAAGTGAGGATGAAGAAATCGTCACTCCACCTGTTGCTGAAGAAATCATACAGCAAGGGGGAACATCACAAAACAATCTGGATGAAAACAGATCATCAACAGAAGACAATGAAACAATTATTACAAATGATGATCAACATGAAAATCCAAATCCAGAAGAAAGTCCAGATGAGAATCCATTTCAAACTATAGCAACAGCACACCCTGAATTTGAGGAACCAACAGATCAACCTGATCCTGAAATATCTGATGAAGAGATGACCAGGAGAAGGAGATGGATACAAGATCATCCACCAGAACAGATCATTGGGAACCCTTTAGATTGTGTGAAGACCAGAAGAATGCATAGAGATAGTGCATTGTTAAGCTGTTACCTCTCTCGTATGGAGCCATCTGATGCTTCTGAAGCACTTCAAGATGCAGACTGGATAACATCCATGCAAGAAGAACTCAATGAGTTCAAAAGGAATGAAGTCTGGTATCTCGTGGACAGACCCAAACACCAAGGTGTGATTGGTATAAATGGGTGTTCAAAAATAAACGAGATGAGAATGGTGAAGTAGTTAGAAACAAGGCCAGATTGGTAGCTAAAGGCTATAATCAACAAGAAGGCATTGATTTTGATGAAACATTCGCACCAGTAGCCAGATTAGAAGCTATAAGGCTATTTCTAGCATATGCTGCTCACAAACGGTTCAAGGTATACCAGATGGATGTCAAAAGTGCTTTTCTCAATGGTATCCTTGAAGAAGAAGTATATGTGGAACAGCCACCTGGATTTGAAGAGGCAGATCCAGATCAGAAAGTATACAGACTGACTAAAGCAGTCTATGGTCTAAAACAAGGTATGAGACCTTATCAACTTTCCTACTAGAATCTGGATTCAGAAGAGGATCTGTTGACAAGACTCTGTTTATCATCAAAGTCAAAGAAAACATTCTCTTAGTCCAGATCTATGTAGATGATATCATCTTTGGATCTCAATCTACCTATCTGTGTGACAAATTTGAGGAACTTATGAAAAATAAGTACCAAATGTCCATGATGGGAGAAATGAGCTTCTTTTTAGGCTTGCAGGTCAAGCAACTACCAGATGGTATTTTCATTAATCAGACAAAATACATCAACGATCTGCTGACCAAATTTGGGTTGAAAGACAGTAACCCAGTAAAAATTCCAATGCAGACCAATGGGAAAATTGATCCAGATCCAGAAGGAAAACCAGCTAACATTACTCAATACAGAGGGATCATAGGATCACTACTATACCTAACTGCCAGTCGACCTGACATCACATTTGCAGTAGGTGTATGTGCAAGATATCAAGCAAATCCCAAAGAGTCTCACATGGAAGCAGCTAAGAAGATATTAAGATATCTCAAGGGAACAGCCCATGTAGGATTATGGTATCCATGTGAAGACAATTTTGAGATAACTGGATACACTGACTCAGATTATGCTGGATGTAAACTGGACAGAAAGTCAACATCTGGTACATGTCAGTTTCTAGGAAATAAACTGATCTCTTGGTTCTCAAAGAAACAGACATCTGTTGCCACATCTACCACAGAGGCTGAATATATGGCAGCTGGAACTTGTTGTGCACAAATACTGTGGCTAAGACAACAACTTAAAGACTATGAGATTGATGTCAAGGAGATCCCTATTTTCTGTGATAGCTCAAGTGCTATAGCTATCACACAGAATCCTGTTCTGCATACCAGATGCAAACATGTGGATGTAAGACATCATTTTATAAGAGATCATGTTGAAAGAAAACATGTACAGATCGAGAAGATACACACTGAAATACAGAGAGCTGATATTCTTACCAAAGCATTACCAGAAGAAAGATTTAAGATACTTTGTGGTAAACTAGGATTATTAAATCTTGAAGCAAGTACCAGATTGATATAAACCAGATCAAGTTAAATGTTCCAACAGGGAAACAAAACCAGATTGACATGGTACAGATCGATAAAATTAAGATCATGTGAAATTCCAACAGGGAATTGACACCAGATCACTAAGTATATGTTAATACAGATTAATTAAAATTTCAACTGGGAATTAGTAAAAGAATCAATACACCAGATTGGACAGTGGCTCAACCAGATCAATAGTTCTCACTATGCAGCAGATCGACCTTGACCAGATTACTTAATGCCACGTGGATATTAAATTAATATTTCTTATTAATTACCCCATTACTTGGTTAAGGGGGAAAGGTCAACTATATACGGCGACTAATATCTTATTTCTGACACTAAATATCAAATTTTTTATTTTTTGATGATTAAGTACAGTAATTGGGAAACGTGATCGAGGAAATATCTACCAAATCGAGAAAAAGGGAGAAAAATGACTGCAACAAAAACAAACGCGCCACATCACAACCGTTTGATCAAAGCGCGTGCATCACACGATAAAGAGAGGCGGTGATAGACTGTAAACCTAGAACATGGAAAGGCGGGAAAAGCTGAAAAAGGGAAGGATTTCTTAATATTTTATTTCCTTCGTTTATATGTTTGATAAGTTGTTTCATCTATCACTTACACTTATATTTTTCCGAAACCTTAGCAAAAAATTCCCTCTCTTTCAAACTCTCTCTACCTCCGAAAATCACTCTGTTCTAGTAACAATGGCACCCAAATCCTCTGTTTTTCTTGATCAAGCGACCTTTTTGAAACCATAATTGCACCAAGACCTCTTCGCAGTTCTTGATACCTTCGGGTTTCACAAACTGGAAAAGGCATTTGATCTTGTCCGCTAGTGCAAAGGTTCATTGCTTTGTGATTCTTGTTTCCGTTTGTCTTATATTATCTCTTAAACATGCTTTTGATAAACTGCCTTTACTCATGTGTTTATATATATACTCGTAATTACTGTGATATCGATTGCTAGACTGCATAAACTGTTTTGAGCACTTATACTTTACTGATGGAAGGATAGTGCTCACATATGCTCTTTCATGTTTCTTGTAGGTTTTTACAACATTATCACTTCACATCCAGTTCACTTTCTACCTAAGGATGTTGCTGCTTTCTACCTCTCATGGCAGGGAGAGAGGGGTGGACACGAGGCAACCATCAGGGTTAGTAAGGGGAACACTATTAGCAACACCTCTTATAACGTCATCAACATCATCAACGACGCTTACAAATTGAAGGATGAAGGTCTTGACCTTGGGGAAATAACTGCAGAACAGCTGCAAGAAGCAGTGGAGACAGTGATGATCATACCTATCCAATATACAAACAGGATGTTTACCCGTGCTCTTCTCGCTCCAGAATTCAGAATTCTGTTTGAATTCGTACAACGAATCTTTCTCAACCACAACGGATCCTATGACCAGGTCACCCCTGAGAAGTTCAGGATCCTAGCAGCCGTGGTACTCAACCTGCCAGTGAACTGGAGCAGGATCTTATTTGATCTCTTGGCAAAGGAGGCCAAGATGATCTTGTTTGTAAAAGGAGGCTCACCTGGCATTGAGGTGAAGAGAAGCAGCTTACGACACTCCACAAAAATCAGCTTCATGCTGGAAACTTTCTTCCCTCACCACCAATGGGACACTGCTGTTGAGTTCAACACCAGACAGCATTTTCCCAAGGACCAGCATCAGATAGAAATGTCAATGGGCATTTCAGCAAATCTGATTGCACGGGTGAAAGACTCAGTGGTTTTTAATACGCTGATGGAGATGGGAAACTCGAATCCCATCTGGATTCCTCCACTTGGTCAAGCAGATCACTCCACAAAATCAAAGGTTACCAAGGAGAAACCAACTGAGAAGACTCCCACCAAGAGAGTCACAAGAAGATCACGCTCAATTGACACGGATATATCCACAGCAGCCCAACCACCTAAACCAAAGCGCAGACGACTTCAGAAGCTCACTGATGAAGTCCAGACTGAAGTACCTGCTGCTGCAGAAACTTTCATTCCTCACCAGGAGGTTGAGGAAGAAGAGGTTCTGATGGGTGATCCACCAGAGGATGTGGTCCCCATTTCATCCTTGAACCCAGATCACTCTAAGGATTTCTCCCCCGCACATTCTACCAGCCCATCATCTGCTGAACACCTACAGCAGATTGATGAGGAGGCTGAGGGAGAAGAGGAGTCAACTCATGAGGATGAGGAACTACAGAAAGCAGAAACAGTTGTCAGAATGCTGGAAACAGAGGCAGACCATTCTATTCTAAGAACTTTCCCTGGGATCCAGCTCACCCCAGAGACATATGATGCAGCCAGACGCCTAAAATTCCTTTTGCTCGTGAAAGATAAAGAATTTTATGTAATACCCCGTCTTTTTAAGTTCCAAAGTAAACGATATTCGAACGCGTTTATATATATATATATATTGAATATTTCAGTTTATTAAATGGGAGTCTAATAGTCGAAGAGGAGTTTTGGTTTAAGATAATAAGTAAATAAAAATTTCTTGATTTTATATTAAGAAATGTTAATTATTAAGGATATGTAATTACTTTGGAAATACTTAAGTGTAAAAATAAGTGTGTAGTTAAAAATATTATTATGTATAAACAGTGATACCACACGTTTGATATATGCATAGTGCTGAAAAATTTTACATTCAATAAGAAGGAACCACACGCATAAGATCTAATATGTACATATAGATATATATGAACCTGCAAGTATCTTATGGAAGAAAGTAAGAAAGCTAAGAAAGTAAAACACTTGAGTATACATAGTATCTTATATATATAGGTGTTGGTACATAGTTGGCTAATACCAAAGCTATATAAAATAAATAAAGTCTAAAGCTACTTTACACAAAGCTGCAGCAGCATGTTAGCAAATAAGGCAGAAAGTAAAGGAAAGTGATAAGGCAGTATGACTGCAAAGAAGGAAATAGCAATGCAAGTGGCAGTGGCATGCAAGTGGCAGTGACAGCAGGGGCTGCAGAGTAGCTAGGTTGAGTAAGAGGAAAGAAAGTCCTCCATTCATATCTCTTCCATCACCTACACGAAATAGAGTAAAGACCTATTAAACTAGATATCAAGTCAAGTCTTAAGCATTAAAATAGACAATACACATATCTATATATAAGAGGGTAAGGGACTGCCCTAGAACCATTTTATCACCCATCAAACATTTTCATAACAAAGCATAGCAGCCACAGTTTTCAGTCAATGAAGAAGGAGTTAAAGATTAAGGTAGCTTTTCTCAACCATTACCAAAATTCTGTTCTAGCAAAGAAGTTCTGAAATTTAGTATTCTGTGTAGAATATGGGCAGAACATACCTATTACATGGGTTCTAAAACTTCAAACAGAAATGTAAACTTAGAACCATCCTGTTTTTGAAAATCAGTTTTCAAAACATGCACTTATCTATATATTTAGAACATGTTATCAGAACATAGGAATACATATATATGCAGATCTAGAACTAATGACATGCTTCATAAGAATTTAACTAGGGGTGCTATTAGCAATTTAGTATGAAAAGACTTCAATCCTAAACTAAATCATCAGCAGAAACATACCAAAGAAATAAATAGATGGCTAAGTATAGAACTTAGAAATTCAGTTCAGAATTTGCAGAACATAGAACCACAATTTTCGTTCAGATTTTAGAACACCTATATGTTCTGGTTTCATAACACACATACATATATCTATGTATTCATATTTAGAACAGAACTTATACGCACCAAAACAGATACAGAAGCTATATCTAAAGGAAGTAGAATACTTAGCTGCTGGGAAGCTCTGCTGAATTCTGACATTGAGCATTTATAGGATTTAAATCTAGAAAGGTTTCAGTTCCTACAATAAAAGAGAACATAGAGTTATGATCGATTAGAGAATTAGCAAACCTGGAAAACGAGGCACAAACTACAGAGAATAGATATTTTCTTTCAGATTTCAAACCATTTATATGTGTTCAGAATTTAGAACATAGAATATATTTAAATGTTCAGATTAGAAACCTAACTTAAAGAGCTATGAACTATGAAATGAAAATTTAGAAGACTTAAATACAGACCAAAATCTCGAGCTTCAGAAATTAAATTCTTACATACAGTTTGGTTTGCCCAAAGAATGCATGTTATTTCAAAGAATAAGAACATGTAGGGGACTTAGCCATGAACTTCGAAAAATTAGAAATTACCTTAACAACACTAGCTGCTGTCCCAACAAACAAAGAACCATATTTTTCCAGCCTTCCATCCACTCGAACATCGATTCTCCATAAATAAGCTAAAAAGAGAAGGAAATTAGCACAGAAATACGAAATTAAATCTGGAAACAAAATCGCATGTAAAACTGGAAATAAGAAGGACAAGATCCTTACCTTGAATTACCAACTAGCTTCTACTAAGAGAAGTCTTGAGCTAGGAAGGCTTAGCTTCCTCCAGGAAATCAGAGATTCAGAAAGTATAGAAACCGAGAGAGAGCAGGGAGAGATCGAGAATTTGTGAAGAACTGAAACTAAGAAACTGAAATTATTAAGGCTAGGTTTCAAGCCATAATTAAAATTTGGGATGTGTAGTTCAGAAATTAAAATTTGCTAGAAAAATAGAGAGGAGGGAGAATCTTACCTTCTTCAATGAGGATGTGCTCCGGTGAGCTCCCAATCGGGAGTAGCCGCGAATTGAGAGGGATCGAGGAGACAGAAAGAGAGAGAGCTCGAGAGAAGTAGGGAGAGCGACAGAGATAGAAGAGAAGGGAAGGAGCAGCGTAGGCGGTGGTGGCGTTGATAGGAAAGGGAAAGAGAGAGACAGTAGCAAAGAAGGGAGAAGGAGATGAAGAACAAGCTTGTGTTGTTTGGGATTGAGAGAGACAGTAACAAGAGGAAGAGAGGAATAGGAGTGAACGGCTGGAGAAATTGTCTAGGGTTGGGATAATTGGAAGAGTCTAGAACTGGACCCGGGTATTGGGCCGGGTCTGGGTTAAGTCTGATGGGCCGGGATTAAATTAATTTAATCAAATGGGCCGTAGGAAGATTATTTCAACGGGCCGGGTATGGGCCGGGTTGACGGGCCAAACAAATATTTTGTTGGGCTCCAGAATTTAACTAATTGAATCTATAGATTAGATTAATTAAATCATGGGCCAAGGAATTTCTATGACGTATGGGCCGAGTTATAGGTTCAATTGGGCCGAGAGTTAGTAAATTGATAGGTCTAATGATACTTTCAGTTGGGCTTAGTCTATTAATAGGAATGGGCTCACTTAATTGATTTAATGGGCTAAGATCTATTTAACCACTTGGATCAATTAATTAATACTAATGGATCAAGACTTAATTTACTTGGACTAAGTCCAAAAATGAGAAATTCAATAATTAAATTTAGAGAATTTAATTTACTACTTAGAATTTAATTAGAATTTAATCATAAGAAATGATTAAATTATAAATCATGCTTAAAGTAATGATAATTGAGATTTACTTAGTCAATTAGAAAGTACTTATCTTGATTTTAAGATCAAGATATTAAATTCGTTATGTCTTCATTTATTTTACCCAATAACTAATTATTTGGGTATAATAAATTTCCAAACCATAACATGAGTTAGAAATTCTCAAACGACACCTCTAGAGATGTAACTCCTAGACTCGAATGATAGTCAAATTAAGACTTGAGAATAATTCTCGAAGTAGTAGGGATAATATTCCTTTCAAAATAGAAAAAAAATAGTTTATATACTCAATTCGAGTATCTCACTCCGTAATTCAATTAAAGGTTAAATACGGGAGTAAGAGTCCGAGATCAAGAAGAGGAAGCGAGCCAGGTAGGCTTTCTATCCTATACATCAAGTGTAGGCTTTCTTCTACAAAATAAAATATGTGTGCTCATATGCATTTATGTTATTTTATTTCGAAGAGATTTTGAATTGAAAATATGTTTCAAGTATTGTCTGCCATAAAATGTTTTATGATTTTCGTATGATACCTATCTGCTCAATGAAGTTAAAAGAATCGAATTCGGGTTCCAGTGGGTTAGCGTCTCCACTCGAACTAGTGTTCAAAAAGGGTTCCAGTGGGTTAGCGTCTCCACTCGAACTAGTGTACACAAAGTAACCGTGAGTCATCGAGCGGGTTGGCCGGTTAAAGTGACTGTGAGCCGACGAAGGTGTTGGCCGGTTAAGGTGTTCGTGGAAGGTGGCCACCTTCCCGACACAAAGAAGAAGAAGAAGTTACAGATATGGTAGATTACTAAAGAACTTAGATTGAAATCGAACTTTAAGATTTCACAAAAGGATTTTAGTGAACATAAGTTCTTTAGAGACAAAATCCCTATGTTTCACTTACAATGGCATGACAATTATATTTGTATGTGTGCGATTTTGGCATGTGTCTACTGAGTACAATTTCTACTCAGCCCTGCATATATTTATAAATGTGCAGGTTGAGCGATGATGAAGGAGGAGTGCTACGTTCAAGCTTTTTTATCGATCTCTTATTAGGCAACTCTTGGGGGTTCTACGTGTCTTCACACATGTAGAGCTTTTAGCGATCCAAGTAACTTTCCGCTGCCAGTATGAGATTGTTATGTAATAAACCTAAGACTCAAGTTTCCTTCATGACAAGTTTTTATGTATTGAGTATAAGACTCAAGCCCTTTCTTGCTAATTATGGATGATGAACTATTCGTTCTGTTATGAGATTGTTGATAAGTTTCTTCCTTGTTCCATTACCCCATTTCTATCTCGATTTCTTTAAATCCCTTTTCAAGTCACGGTTTTCCCCGATTTCGCTATCCATAACGGAGGGCGGGCGTGACATTTTACGTTTTGGATGCCCTTCTTGGAACCAGATCTATACATGCACTAAGAATCGAAGAAGCCACTTTGCTCAAGATATTCACTGCTTCTTCAATCTCTGAGCTGAGGGAAACATTCAAGCCAGACATCCTAGGCATGTCTAAGTTTGAAGCAGAGGAACTCCAGATCGATCTGCGATCTGCTTATGAGAAAGCCAACATGCGGGATTTTTTTAACAGCATTGAAGCAGAGGTTGTGGAGGAAGAGGTCGAAGCAGCTCATGCTGATGCTCACCAACAGGGTGCAGCCATCACAGAACCTGCAACAGATCAACCCATGACTGAGACTGAAAAGCAGATTCCTGCACAGGCTGAGGGGGAACCAGCCCAACAACATACTATTCAAAGTGCAGTGAGTGATCAAGCTCAATCAGATCATGAGCCAGCTGGACAGCGAGTGGGGGGTATACCAACAGATGACCTCTATACCCCAGCTGTCGCAGCTACAATGGAGGAACATGTGGAGATGACCACCCTAGAGGACATATTGCTGGACCAGCATCAATCCCTGTCCAATACACAAGTGAGGGATCTCATCTCTCAGAAGGTTGACAAATATATGTATGGAACGCTCACTCACGTCCAAGATGAAGCCATCTGCATACTCACAGAGTTCAACGACCACTTGAAGACTCATGTCGATCAAGTTGACTCTGATTTGCGGAGAATATGCAAGCTGAAAATCAAAGAACTGAGCAAGAAAATGGACGATGATAGAGCTGCTGCCGAAGAACGGAAGGCACAGATTGATCAAAGTCTGTTCACAACAGAACTGAAAGTGAAAAAATTTACAAGATTGTCACTGCCTTTGCTGCAAAAGAGAAAGACATGGTACACACCATCGTCAAGGAGCAGACCGATGGCCTAACAGCTGACATAATAAAAGAAGCCAACTCTTACACCAGATCACTGCTGAGGCAATTTGAAGCCAACGGGAAAGATTTTGTACAAGAAAACTGAGTGATCTGGGCTACCCAACCAAACTCATGATAGACGCATTTTTTGACGAGATTGGGATACTAAAAGAGGAGCAGAAGGCGCATTCTACCAACCTGGCCTCCACAAGAACAACTGTTCAAAAGCAGATTGATGATTCAAATCTTAATATCACATCACTGCTTACACAAAAAGTGGACACAGACAAAGAGATCAAGGCCATGAAGGAAGAGATCACTTCCCTACGGGCACTTATCAACATGTTTGTTGATGATGTCGAAAAGGGGGAAGGATCGGTGAAAGGGAAGAAGCTATCTGCTGCAAAAGAGAAAGAAAAGGAGAAAGCTCAACCTGAGCAGCAGATCACTTCACAAACAGCCAGCCCTCCACCTGCTCCATCTGCTCACACTCAGAAATCTAAATCATCTAGCAGAATGAGCCAAATTCAAAAGAAGAAGAAGAAAACTGGATCCAGCTGGCCATCTGCTCACATCAGACCAACTGGAGTGACCAACTGGGTCCCAGTTCACTTGAGAGATGGATGGGAAGGACTTAAGAATGCCTTCGTCCTGTGTAGATACTTTCTGAAGGAACCTGCATACATGGATGGATGTCCCAATGAGGCATTCACTCGCTATCTGGATATGAATGAAGCCAGTGATCTGGTAGAAGAAATCAGAAAAGCTGCAGCTAAAGCAAACATCCAGATCACTGCACCCGAGAAAGAATTTAGATCATGCCCCACCATTCCAGGGACAAAACATTCCTGCTCACCTTCATTAACCAGCTACCTGAGAACAGAGGGTACAAGGTGGATGCAGAAGACCCGGACTACATAAGGATTAGAGAAGGCATCTACGAAAGTGTCCAGTTGATCTCCGATGAGACCAGGGCGAAGATGAAGAGACAACAAGAAGAGAAAAGAAAGAGCAGATAGACATATTTCTCATATCATTATGATCTGCATTTCTTACTTTTTGTCTTGATTATCTGTAAACTATATTTGCCCTTATATGCATATGAAGTCTCTTTGAGTTTCTGATGACAACACTCTATTGTCAAGAACACATATAAAATATCCTAAACGTTATAAACTTAATAACGAACA
>JAPKLX010000210.1:424045-452783 GCA_026898415.1 Leonotis leonurus
GAGAGAAGAAGGAGATCTTTACTAGCTAGTAGTTTTCTAGTGGATTAACGTGAAGATAACCTGTTTACAGTAGTTTTCTGTAAGTTGTAAAGGGACACGACCCTTATTCGTGCATAAGTCTCAATAAGGTTTGTAATTGAAACTTGTGGCTCGTTCTCAGCGAGGTTAAATAAGAAGAGTATCCTAGTAGTGGATATCTAATCCAGTTTGGATTAGACCGTGGACGTAGGGGGTTTCCCGAACCACGTAAAAATAACTGTGCCTTTTAAATTCTGCATTTTATGTTCAGTTGTTTTTATTCTGCATCTATCATACTCATTCAAACCTGCATTCTTAATCTATCCTCTAAATACTCGATTAAGTTTTCAAAAGGTTTTCTTAACAAGAGCACCGACTAAGTCCACCATTATTCCGCACACAATACATTGCTGGAATTTAAGTTCACGCTTACTTTCTGCTTTGTATATCTCACTTGAGAGAGTTTATCTGGATAGAATCTAATCGATTAGAAAATCAATTCATTCTATCACCTTGAGCAATCTGTAATTCAGAAAGCTTACATCTCTCTGATTGAATCAGTCAAGTAAACTGAAAAGTTTGCATTTGGTGTATTCCCCCCCCATACACCAAACCTTGCTCTTTCGGGACCAACAATTACTGCTGTGGAGGTGCTCGATGGATCGAGAAATTTGAATTTTGCCCTTGATTTGGCCCCTTCTGCGTAGAGTTATTCTGAGCTCTCCATCCCGAAGTCTGATGAGCTGGATGCTGCTCGAATGGTGGGCGCGGCAGGAAGCCTTGTGTAGCATAAACTTTCGCTTCTCCTTTATAAGTCATCTCCACCATTCTGGTGCAGTGGTTCTCGTCATGAGTGAGATCACCACAAATCGGGCACGACTCAGATGCCGGCTCATGTTTGGTTACTACAGAGGCCTTGCTCATCTTCAACTCTTGCAATTCCCGCATCATATCAGCCATCTGCTTCTTCAAGTCTGGGCTAACTCCAATCTCTCGTACTTCCACTCTCTTGGATCGGGAGATTTTATGTTGTAAATTAGTGGCTAACGTCTCGAAGATCTCAATTGCTTCCTCAGCCGTCTTCTAAGATATATTTCCCCCTGCTACCGTATCTACCATGAACTGATAAGTGTGCTGCAACCCATTGTAGAAAATCTGCCAAAGGAGTTCTGGCACAATTTGATGGTGTGGGCACTGCTGCTGGAGCTCTCTGAATCTGTCTAGGGCCTCGTGAAAAGGCATGTCAATTTCCTGAGCAAACTGCAAGATCTGAAGTTGGATTTGCTGCGTCTTATGGTTCAGATAGTATTTGAGCAGAAACGTAGTACTCACCGCCTTCCAATTAGGTAACGATCTTGCTGGAAGGGAGAGATACCATGACTTCGCCCTATCCTTGAGTGAATAGGGGAAACACTTTCTTAGCAGCTCGTCCTCAGTGATAGTCTGGATTGGAATAGACTGGACAGCTGTGCAAAATTCCCTGATGAAGAGGAGTGCATCTTCGTTAGGTAGCCCGTAGAACGATAGAAGCAGGTTAATGTGGTTATGCTTCAACTCGTAATTCCTCCCCACAGTACATAGTACGATAGCAGATGCGGTAATGCCATATGTCGGCCTGGCAAAGTCTTCGAGTTTCCTAGGGGCTTCGTCTTCCTCGACCATTATTACTAGTTGTTCTTCGAATAATGATGCGAGGTTGACAACGTCCCTTAATCTCTCCTCAAGCACGACTTCTCTTCTATTGATGTTGCCAACGTAGGATACCAACTCTTGTCTCAAGCTTCGGTGACCTAGCATACACAAACCAAGAGAATATCAAACGCACATTGCGGGAGCAAAGGAATAAACAAAATAAAACAAAATAAAAATAAAATAGAAAACAACACAAATAAATGCCTAAAGCCTTCCCCGGCAACGGCGCCAAAATTTGTTCCAACTTATTTTAAACCTTCAGTACGTGGCATTGTTTAGACCAGACCCACTGTCCGATAAAGGGACTCAGTATCGGGCACGAGGAATATTTTCAGCCAATATACTTCCAATTTATTGTATTAAATTGCTCGCAAGAATACGAGTTTATTATAGTTTAATAAGTTGACCCTAAGTCGTATTCTCAAGGAAGGCTAAACAGGGCTTTATCTATGTTGCTGACAGAAAGCAATTAAGGGGAAGGAGTTTTGATATTTTACCTATCTAATATAATCTATCTAGACGAATGAAATCAAAGATCTTAAAGTACGAATAACTAGGCGAAAATTAATAAAGCGATTAAATCCTAAATCTAAGAACAATGAATTAAGGAAACTGAATTTAAACATGCTTTGAATTGATTAATTAACATGATTGAAAGATTTGTATTAATGAAGAATTGGAAATTAATCAAGAAAAGAGCAGAAAGAAAATAGATCATAAAGCAATAAAGAAAGCAGTAATAGAACTCACGAATGTAAAAGGTAAATAATGTATTAAAGTACTTCGGGTTTGAATCTCGAACGAATCCACAATGAAATTGAAAAACGAACGGAATGGAAATCTGGACTGGTAGTGTTTTCTCTCGTGGTCTAAACCCTAGACTAGAAGTAAAAAAGTGAAGGAGAGATCTCTGAAAAATCACGCATGGAGGTTTAAATAGGAGAAGAAAATCCCACCTGGGTAGCGCTCGCTGGGGCTAGCAAGCGCTACTTAGGCTCGCTGCATGAATGGTGGAAATAAGGAGGGGGGGGGGGTATGGAGCGCTAGGGGGTAGCGCTCCATCTTTTCGAGTCCTAGTGATCACTAGGGGGTAGTGACCGCTACCCCCTTGTTCTGCCTAAGAGACCTAGTGATCACTAGGGGGGTAGTGATCACTACCCCTACACAATGTCTTCACTCCTTCTTTTTCACGCCTTTTCGTCTCGTTTCTCTTTTCGAGTCTTGCTACTCTGTTTTTGTCGATAACCTACAATGCAACATATAGAAGACCAAAGCACCAATCTGAACAATAATAATCAACATTATGAATCTAAAATGCGAGAGAAACGAGACCAAAAACGGATAAAATAGAGGTGATAAGGGAGACAAAGGAAAAGAACTAGCTCAGAATCTACCAAAGAAAAGACACCACACACCACCAAGACTAGATCCCACACTGGAACCAGAACAACAACAACAACAACAGCAACAACAGCAGCAGCAAGACAAGGGCAAGAAGCCTATAATAGATGATGAGAGCACACAGGTCACTGAACTACTTTTGTAAGGTATCAGTCCTGATCTAGCATGTGACCCAATCTTTAGGGCACAATTTTATAAAGACAAAGCAGCTAAAAAGAAGAGAGAAACAAAAAAGGCAAAGAGGGAGAAGGCCTATCAGACGCCCTTCTCGCCACCCAGACCAGATCAACCATTACCTGTTCAGCCTGCTCAGTCAACACAGAAGAAGAAAAAGAAGAAACCTTTCAAGTCATGGTCATTATTTCTACAAAAGCAAACACCCAGAGACTCTTGGGTAGCAGAAAATGACCAGAGGGAATGGAAATTGATCAAGACAGGCTTCATTGTCAACAGATACTTTTTGAAAGAGCCTACCTATTTTGAGCAACCAGCCGATGAAGATTTTAACAGATACCTGGAAAATTATCAAGAAAAAGAAGTTGTTCAAAGGATTAGAGCAACATCTATGAAAGACAAGGTACAAATCAATGCACCGGAAATGGAATATATGGAGTGCCCTCTGATTCCAGGGAGCGCTATGCTAGACAAGACCTATCTGCTAAACTACATCAACATGATTGCAAAGGTCAAGGGCTACAAAATTGATAATCATGATCCTAACTATGCCAGAGTTATAGATGAGATTTACGAGAGCGTGTAATGGACATCTGATGCACAAAAGAATAAGTTGAAGGAAGGGAAGCAAACCAAGGGCAGGAGATGGTTTGGATAGAATTTTTTCATAATTCTTTTACTATTTGTTGCATCATATTTTGTTTTGATGTTCTAGACATATCATTGTAACCTGTATGATCTGAATTGCTCTGATATATATTGAACGTGTTATCTGATGACAATCCCTTGTTGTCCAATACTCAATTAACCCATCTGGTATTTTAAACCCGATAGCTCTTATTGCTTTACTTAGGGTTATTTTGTAAAGTGTGGTTTCGACATCATCAAAAATGGGGAAGTTGTTGGGAACCCTTCACAAAATTTAGTTTTGATGATGTTCTTTCGAAACACACTTAGATTTAATTCATGTTCTGTTCGCTAGACTAGCCTGCTCAACATGTAACAGATCACTATGATATTAAGTGAATCTGATAGAGAGCAAGCCTTCTTTTTCTTAGACCGGGTTAGATGATGACTAATTGTAAAGGACTCAAATACTTTAATTGTTCTATCATATAGGAAGTCATCTAGTTGGATAGTCTTCTGGATCATCGAAGTAGACCAGCTCACCTGAAGCGAGCAGATCACCTATTGAAGGTCACTCAATCTGGTCTAAAGTAGATTGCACCCAGTTTCTTGCATTAACTTTTGGAGAAACTTTGGACCAGACCCCCTCACTGGAAAGTGAACCTGATCTAGTTGACCAGATCAGCTTGGAAGAGTGAACCTATCCAATGCAGATCACTGAGATAGAGACTGGGTAAAAATCTAGATATGCAATATGTCATCTGGTATTTTCACCTAGTCATCTGATATTTTATCTAAGTCATCTAGTATGCAAAGCGTCATCCAATGTACTTAGAGAGAATCTTATCCTTATGCCACATAATCAAATCTCACGTAGAAGGAAAGCCAATCAAATCAGAGATCAAGAAGGAAGGTAAATCATTCGAGCTCAAAGAAAGGAAAGAGATCAATTAGCCATCTGCATTCCATGTCAAGAGAGATTCAGTCAATCTTTCTTACAAGGCAAGAGGATCAAATAAATGATTCTTATCTTTGATTGGCAATCAACATTTATCACACGCCAATCAATTCACAGCGGTCAAAATTTCAAATTCTATACCTATAAAAGCTTGGAACAAAATCTGGAGAAGTAATGATCAATTGATGCACTAACGATCGTACAAACAAGCTGAAACTCTGCCAAGAAATCTACTTTCTATTCGAAGCATTCTACGAGAAGATTTTACAATTCAAATTGTGTTCAAGCCGTTTGTGATCGAAATCACACCAAACTCAATTCAAGTCTGTCTTATCGAGAAGAAGAAAGAAAATATCTTCGCTAGCTATTTGTTTTCTAGTGGATTAACGTGAAAGTACCTTGTAGCAAATTTATCTGCAAGTTTTAAGGGACACGACCCATATTCGTGCACAAGTTTCTTTCTAGTTTTGAATGGAACTTGTGGCTCGTTCTTAGCGACTATAAAGAAGAGAGTATCCTAAGTAGTGCACGACTCATATTCGTGCACAACTTTTGGTGTATTCCCCCCCCCATACACCAAACCTTGCTCTTTCGGGACCAAAATCTAGTAATCTGCATCCAGTGATCATCTTCTATCATCCAAGTATAGCAATCTGAGTTCCACATAACATCTTAAATCTTTCCTCAGGTAGTGCCTTTGTTAAGATGTCAGCTCGTTATACTTCAGTATGTATCTTCTTAATATGTACATTTTTCCCTTCAACATGAGCAAGGTTTGGTGTACGGGGAACTTTTCAGTTTACTTGGCTAATTGTTCATAGAGATTAAACTTTCTCGAAAGAAGATTGTTTAAGTTTGATAGAGAGATTAAGCATTCTCAAAAGGAGATTGCTAAGTTTGACAGACCAGGTTGACTACTAGATTGTTTAGTGATCTGTCCATATAAATTCTCTCTGATGTGTTACGCTAAGCAGATAACAAGAGTGATCTTCATATCCAACAGAGTGTAGTGTGTGGAATATAGTGAAATTAAACTGTTGCTCTTTATTAGAAAACCTTTTGAAACACTTACCCAAATATATTAAGATATTGATTAAATCAATGTTAATTTGAAAAACTTAATCAGATCGATTAAAAGATTGATTAAAGATATGCAAGTTTGAATGCAAGTGCAAGATTAGTGAATAAACAACTGGAAATGTAAATGCGTAAAGTAAAGCACACAGTTGTTTTTACGTGGTTCGAAAAACCCCCTACGTCCACGGTCCAATCAAAACTAGATTGGTTATCAACTACTAGGATCTTTATACTTGCTGAAAAAGAGCCACAATTTCCAATCACAACGAGAATGAAATTTATGCACGAATAGGGTCGTGTCCCTTACAACTTGTAATTAAATCTTATACAAAATACCTTCATGTTAATCCACTAGAAAACTACGAGCTAGCGAAGATATCTTCCTCCTTCTCAATACGACATACTTGAATCGAGGTTGATGTGATTTTGGTCACGAACTGCTTGAACACAATCTGGATTTGTGAAATCTCCTCGTTGAATGCTTAGTAGATTTTTTGGCAGAGTTTTAGCTTTGAAATTTGCGCGTAAGTTCGTTAGTACTCCTCCAGATTTTGTTTGAAGATTTTATAGGTGCAGAATTTAAAATTCTGACCGTTGAGTTTGATTGGCGTGTAATAAATATTGATTGCCAATCAAAGATATAAATCCCTAATTTGATCCTCTTGCCTTGTAGGAATAGTTGACTGAATCTCTCTGATCATGGAAAGCACATAGCTGATTGATCTCTTTCCTTTCTTTGAGCTTCGATTGATTCACCTTCCTTCTTGATCTCTGATTTGATTATCTTTCCTTCTACAAAAGATCTGGTGACGTGGCATAAAAGATGGGATTCTCTCTAAGTTCATAAGGTGAAACTTGTACACCAGATGACTTAGAGAAATATCAGATGACTACGTGGAAACATTAGATGACTTGTTGCATATCTAAAGTTTCACCAAGTCTCTATCTCAGTGATCTGTAAGGAACAAGTTCACTGTTCCTTGCTAGTCTGGTCAACCAGGTTAGGTCCACTGCTAGCAAGGTCATCTGGTTCAATATTGCTCCAAACGATGGTATCAACAACTAGGTGAAACCAGGTTTGATCCAAATTGAGTGACATTCATCAGGTGGTATACTTGCTTCTGGTGAGCTGGTTTGCTTCAATATCCAGAAGACTATCTAACCAGATGACTTCCTATAAGACATAATACTTAATGTATTTGAGTCGTTTACAATATGGTCATAGCTAACCTTGTTTAAATAAAACATGCTTGCTCTCTATCAGGTTCACTTGATTATGTAGTGATCTATTACATATTGAGAAGGTTGAGTTTAGCAATCGAAAAATCAATCTGAGTGTGTTTGGAAGAACATCATGAAAACTAAATTTTGTAAGGGTTCCCAACAATTTCCCCCTTTTTAATGATGTTGAAACCACACTTTACAACATAACCCTATGTAAAGAAATAAGAGCTATCTAGTTTAAATTACCTGAAGGGTTAGGTTTCGTTATTATTTATAAGGAATAGAAAGCAATACGATGAGTTCTGGACAAAGAGTGATTGTCATCAGATAACCCGTTCAATTTATATGTCAGATCAGTTCAAAACATATAGGTTACAAAAATGGTCCAAAACAACAAAAACAAAATGTAGCAACATATAGTAGTAAAAGATATTAAAATTCATCCTTATCATCTGCTACCCCTGGATTGCTTTCCCTCCATGTTCTTCTTTTGGGCATCAGAAGTCATTTGTATGCTCTCATATATCCCATCTCTAACTCTGGCGTAGTTGGAGTCGTTATTATCGATCTTCTATCCTTTGAACTTGAGAATCATGTTAATGCAATTCAAAATGTAGGTCTTGTCTGGCATAGTGCTCCCTGGAACCAGAGGGCACTGCATGTATTCCTTGGCTGGTGACTTGATCTGCACCTTTGCTCCCTGAGCTGCTGCTCTCATCCTCTGTACAACCTCTTTCTCCTTATAGTTATCCAAATATCTTTGGAAGTCTTCATCCGCAGGTTGCTCTGAGTAGGCAGGCTCCTTTAGAAAATATCGATTAAGAATAAATCCTTTCTTGATTAGTTCCCATTCTCTCTGGTCTCCTTCAGCTACCCAAGGGTTTTTGGGTGTTCTCTTCTGTAAGAACAGAGATCATGTCTTGAATGGTATCTTCTTTTTTTCTATGTTGTAGACCGAGTTGGTGTTGATGGTTGATCTGCTCTTGGTAGCAAGAAGTCTGGTATGCCTTCTCCCTTTCAGCTCTTTCTGCCTCTCTTTGCTCTTTGATTGCCTTCTCCTTGTAAAATTGTGCCCTAAAAATCGGATCACAAGCTTGATTTGGGCTGACTCCCTGCAGAAGTAATTCAACAACTTGGGCACTTTCATCTTCAGTCACAAGCTTGTTGCCCTTGTGTGGCTGTTGCTGTGCAGGTTGAGTTGCTGGGGCTAGATCTAGTCTGGGTGGAGTGGTCTGTCTCTTCTCAGGTTGCTTCTTTTTTGGCTCCTTACCCTTTCCTCCTGCTCCATCCTTATCATCTCCTTTTCCTTCTTTAGATCTTCCTTCCCCCTTTTTAACATCATAAAATATAGACTTGATGTGTGTTGGATCGGGAGCGCCCATCAGAATTGACGTACTGGCCCCACACACCAACACTTTCTTTTCCCAGCCTGCTTTGTCCTCACTGACAGGCTGACCCAGGACACTTCCCAGTAGGTCACCCATCATAGTATTGCTCCAAGCCAAGCACGCTTAACCTTGGAGTTTCTACTAAGGGGTCACCTGAAAAGATGATGCACCATGTTGGTATGAGTAGTACTAATCAATTCATTTAACCTCTCGTCAACAATGGTAGTGCAGGCCCTTTTCGACTGAGGCAGGCCGCACTCCCATAAGTTCTCTCGGGTACGATACACGGAGGACCCCCCCTCCGGGAGGTGCTGGAGTCCACTTCCCAACAATGTGTGTGTGAAGGGAGTCGATCTTTGCCTGCATTTCCCTTTGCTTCTTCTCAGAATTTGCTTTGTAGTTGAGTAAGAAAGTAATGTCCTGGTTGGTGGCGCTGAGCTTATTCTCCAGACGGTTGTTCATAGTGCTGAGGGTATTGTCGTAGGTCCTCTGAAGTTGCTCCATCTCAGTCAGCCTCGTCTGTTGATGATTTAGATCATCTGGTGTTGGGTATTCCAGAATTTTCATGGCTTGAGGAAGGTTCTTCTCCAGAATCTGTAAGCATCGTTCCTTTTCAAAGACATCAAGCTGCAAATGTAGCTCTCTTGATGTAGAATATGTGATCTCTGTTGTTATAGATGTAGTGTGTTGTTTGACAGCTTCATTGATCAAGTCTTTTTCATGGTGATTTAGATCATCTGGTGTTGGGTATTCCAGAATTTTCATGGCTTGAGGAAGGTTCTTCTCCAGAATCTCTAAGCATCGTTCCTTTTCAAAGACATCAAGCTGCAAATGTAGCTCTCTTGATGTAGAATATGTGATCTCTGTTGTTATAGATGTAGTGTGTTGTTTGACAGCTTCATTGATCAAGTCTTTTTCCTTCTTAGCAAGGTTGATCACCAGCTTGTGAATGCCTTCAATCTTTTTATCAACATTCTCCAGTCGCTGATCCACCTTCTCCTTAGCTGTATCAGCTGCATCCCTATCATCATCAAGTTTCTTTGTCAGCTCCTTCACTGAGTCTCTTATCATCCTCCTCAAATCCTTGTCTATGTTGTTGATGTAATATTTCTAGTGCTGATTAAAATCTGTCAAGAATTTTGTAGCTCTTTCCTAAATTTCATTACAGATAGCTGCAAGATGATCTTGAACTTTGATGGTGATGAGATCATCTATTGGGAACCCCACAATATTTAATTTTGATGACGTTCTCTTGAAACCCACTTAGATTTAATTCTGTTTGCTAGGTCTCAATCTGTTCTACTTGTACCAGATCACTATCATATAAAGTGAATCTGATAGAGAACATGACTTTAGATAAGTTTAGTGAATGACTTAAAATGTAAATGATTATATCCTATAGAAGTCATCTAGCTAGTGCTCGTTCTGTTTGAAGAACCAGATCAGCAGGAGCATTCAAAGCAAGCAGATGATCTGATCGATGGCCACTCGATCTGGTTGGTGAGAAATCATTCATAGAGTTTGCATCCATGCTTTGAAACATTTTGTTGAAACAGATTGATGTTTGTCTAGATCGATGTCAATCTGCTATGACCAGATCGTTCCCATAAAGAGAGCCAGTCTGTATCAGATCAACCCAGTCATCTGACATTCGATTATATGTCCAGATGTACTTAAATGAATACAAATCACCTTGCCACATCAGCAGATCTCACGAACATGGAAAGTTTATCTATTTGAGATCAAGTTTGGAAAGAGAATCAATCACTATGCGATTTAGGAAAGAAGCATGTGTCAACGATCTGCTTTCCATATTTCAAAGATTTGGTAAACCTTTCACACAAGGCAAGAAGGGATTCACATCTCTTGATTGGTAATCAACATTTACTTCAAACCAATCAAGACCAACGGTTAGAATTTCAAATTCTACACTTATAAAAGCTTGGAACCAAGACTGAAAGAGTACGAATACTTTAAGATCATTATCAAGCTGTTACTCTGCTCATAAATCAACTCACTTCAAGAAGCATATATTTGAGAAGATATATGCATACCAGATCATGTTCTAAGCCGTTCGTGATCGAAATCACACCACTCGATTCAATTCCGTCTTATCGAGAAGAGGAAAGAAGATAGCTTCGCTAGCTAGTAGTTTTCTAGTGGATTAACGTGAAGATATCTTGTTGCAGTTGTATAATGTAAGTTGTAAAGGAACACGACCCTTATTCGTGCGTAAGTTCAACTAGATTGTGTTTGAAACTTGTGGCTCGTTCTCAGCGAGTATAAGCAAGAGAGTATCCTAGTAGTGGTTATCTAATCCAGTTTGGATTGGACAGTTGATGTAGGGGATTTCCTGAACCACATAAAACAACTATGTTATTTATATTCTGCATATTTACTTTCATTTGTTTATTCACTAACCAGCACGTTCATTCAAATTGCATTTTTAATTAATCTGTTAATCTACTTGGTTAAGATTTTCAAAATTTTTATAATAAAGAGCACATACTAAGTCCACCATATTACGCACACGACGCTCGGTTGGATAACAAGATCACTCTTGATATCTACTAAGTGTTAATCACGAGAGAGAGTCAATCTGGACAAACTGTGTATCGATCTTGTCATCGATCTGGTCTGTCATACTTAAGCAATCTCCCTTCGAGAAAGCTTAATCTCTCTAAGAAATTAGTCAGGTAAATTGAAAAGTTAGTATTCGGTGTATTCCCCCCCTCCATACACCAAACATTGCTCTTTCGGGACCAACAAGTGGTATCAGAGCAGTGGTTCATAGGACCATTGTTTATGTTTCTAGGAAAACCTTTTTCATTCACGGGTTTACTATCTGCTATCATGGAATCTTCTATTATTAGAGCTTGTGAAGAATTTTCCATCCAAGGATACAGAGAATGGAATTTTGGAATCAAGATGTATCTAAAGGCTCATCACTGTCTGATATGGAAAGTGATAGAGGAAGGACCGTTATCTATCTATGAAGAGAAGACTCGTGTCAAAGAAACTGGCGTAGTCAAAGAGAATTTACTTAAAGAACCCAGACAATTCACCTCAGAAGAACGACGTGAAGCAAATCTGGATGACTTTGCCAATGGAGTTATTTCCAACACAGTTAAAGGAGTCCATCTGGCCAAGATCCAAGATCTGGATACAACCAAAGAAATGTGGGAGGCACTGCGAGAACTCAACTTAGGTTCGAAGGCTATGATCGAGAACAAGCTATCCCTGGCATGCAATAAATTTAATAAGTTTAAGATGAAGCCAGGAGAATGAAAAACAGATTCATAAAAGTGTTACTTGAAGTTTTTGCATTCAACAAGAACAAGTACACTCAACTAGAGAATAATCTCAAGATACTCAGAGCATTGCCACCAAGCTGAGAGATATATTCAGCAATGCAACCACTACGTGCTGATTTCAATGAATGTACATGAATGTGATATCAGAAGAATACATGGACCGGATCATACGTCAAGCAAGAAGAACGATAGCAGTTCTAAAAAGGAGAAAGAGGTAGCCTTCAAAGAGAAGTGCGTAGCAGATGAAACAGTAGGACCTGCTATATCAGAAGAAGCAGGCTATGACAAGCTGCTCAAAGAGTTTTCCATGATTGTTAAGAGAATGGAAGACATGGAGGTTAGATCGAGAAAGTATCGCAGATTTTACAAAGACAACAAGAGTAGATATCAGAAAAACAGAGATCAAGATTGATCTGATAGCAAAGGCGAAGCAAAGAGTAATGATAAACATCCAACTCTATTGATTATACATGTTATGGTTGTGGCAGAATAGGTCACTTAAAGACAGATTGTCCTGATCTATCTAAGAGTCAGAGAGAAGAGCTAAGACCCAAAAGAGATAGTAAGCTAAAAGCTCAACACAAAGCTATGCTGGCTTAAGAGGACTCAAGCAGCTCAAGTCATCTATCTTATAGTTCATCAGAAAATGACGAAGCATTCTATGTACGAGACATAGAAGAAGATTAGGATAAATGCTACATGGGAATTGACAACGGAGTCGACTAGATCGAGGTAAATTCTCATGATTCTATGTCATCAAATAATCCTATATATGATTCTAGAAATGAAGATTAACCAAAAGTCTCATGGGAAGAGATCAATGAGATGTTCAAGAGCTACACAAGTATAAAGAATCTATTTTCTAAAGTTATTAAGGAGAACGACAAGTTGAACGAGACAGTAAATATTTTAAGTGAAGAAAACACCAAGTTCTCTGCTCAACTGAACGATCTGGGAGAACAGATCAAGACCAAAGATGCAGAGATTTACTCACTTTACTCTAAGGTCAAAGACATAATTAGGAGAAAAGAAGTAGCTGAAGAAAAGCTGAAGAAGACCATGGAGAACATGAGCAAGATCAACAAAAGCCAAGAACAAGCTGGTATGATTATTGACATGTAGAGAAGATGAACAACTGGTCTAGGATATACTGAAAAACTTAGTGAGACCAAATTTGTTGAAAAAAGGAAGAACATACTAGATCAAGTCAAAGACTTAAAGAACAAGAAGAATCAACTCCAAAAGATGATGACGAAAGAAGCAGGAGATAAGAAATATTATCAAAAGAAAGGACAACCTGCTCACTATGTCAAGACTAATAGAGAACAACAGCAGAAGGCCTCTACCAGAATATCTTTAAGTAAGAAGAAGAAGATTAACTGGGACAACATAGAAAGGAATCATCCATCTGTTTACAAAGCTATATCAAGAACAGATGATGCTGGAAGACAGATTACTTGTTATATTTGTGTTCCTAACACTAAGTTAATCTGGGTTCCTAAGGGAACATTTGCTACTAACCAAGCACCCATTCATTGAAAGGGTAGCTAAGTCTTCATAATTGCAGAATTAAAGAACTGCAAGAAGAAGCCAAGTAGCAAAAGGGACAATCTGGATTATTGATAGTGGATGTTCAAAACATATGACATGTGACAAGAACTCTCTATCAGATTATGTGGAAAGAGAAGGACCATAGGTAACCTTTGGTTGTAACTCAAAAGGTTATACCAGAGGATATGGTAATATCAAGACTGGCAAGACCACCATCACCAACGTATCATATGTTGAGGGTCTTAGTCATAATCTGTTTTCTGTTAGCCAATTAAGTGCTAATGGAAATCAGATTGTTTTTAATGCTAACAACTGTTTTGTGAAAAACAAGGAAGGAGATGAAATTCTTCTTATCGGAAAATTGCATGATAGATTGCACATTGTGCAGTGGACAAACCAGATCAAGACATGTCTAGTTACTAAGACAATCTCTGAGGCAAGCTGGTTATGGCACAAGCGACTTAGCCATCTGAATTTCAAGTCAATCAACAAGATTGCAAGAGAGAAGCTAGTCGAAGAATTACCAGATCAAGTATATGACAAAGATCGTATTCGTGAAGCATGCCAAGTTGGAAAGCAGACTAAGTCAACATTTACCAGCAAAGCAGCTCACTCATCTTCCAGAATTTTGGAATTACCTCACCTAGACATATTTGGCCCAGTAAAACCTTTAAGTATCAATGGAAGAAAGTATACTCTGGTCATCATTGATGATTACTCAAGATTTACTTGGGTCATCTTTTTGTTCAAGAAGAAAGAGACAATGGGGAAGCTGCAAAATTTTCTCAACAAGATCACAAAGCAAAAAGAGACATCTGTTGTGACAATCAGAACAGATCGAGGAACAGAGTTTCTAAACCAGAAGATAGAGGGATATTGCAACCAGATGAGTATCACACACCAGACATCTGTAGCAAGAACACCTCAACAGAATGGAGTAGTTGAAAGACGAAACAGATCATTAAAGGAAGCGGCTCGCACCATGATTAATGCAACCAGATTACCAAAGAAGTTTTGGGCAAAAGCTATCTACACAGCCTGTTATACACAGAATAGATCGGTGATTACTCTCAGACATGGGAAGATACCATACGAGATCTGGAACAACAGAAAGCCCAGAATACAGTATTTTTTGTACCTTTGGTTGCACGTGTTTCATTCATAAAAATGGGAAATCTCATTTGAAAACCTTTGATAGAAAAACTGACCCTGGAATATTTTTAGGATATTCTGATGTAAGTAAAGCTTATAGGGTTTACAATAAGAAAACTCATGTTGTGGAGGTAACACCTCATATTGTATTTGATGAAGCTATTCTTAAATACAGTGAAGTAGGTGATGAACAGGTTCACAACCAGATTGACAATAGGAGATCAGGATGAATACTGCTTGAAGATATCCTGATCTGGAATTCAACAGAAGAAGATGAGATTAATGATCAACATGTAGCTGAGACCAGCACACAACAAGGGGGAACATATCACATTGATCTGGATCAGACCAGATCAATGATGTTGAACCTTCTTAGAGTCAACCTAAAGAATCTAGAGATATCAACAACAGGAACAACAATAAAGAGATTGAGGCTGAAGAACCAAAAGATGAAAACCATTTCCAAGCAACTTCAACAACACACCCTGAATTTGAGGAACCAACAGAAGAACCAGAACCTGAGATATCAGAAGAAGAAATGTCCAGTAGAAGGAGATGGATACAAGAACATCATCCTCCAGTATAGATTGTTGGGAACCCATCAGATCGTGTAAAAACTAGAAGAATGCATGGAGAGAGTGCACTTCTGAGTTGCTACTTATCTCGTGTTGAACCATCTGGCGCATATGAAGCACTACAAGATGCAGATTGGGTAATTGCTATGCAAGAAGAACTCAATGAGTTTAAAAGAAACCAAGTTTGGTATCTTGTAGACAGACCAAGACACCAGGGCGTTATATGTGTTAAATGGGTATTCAAGAACAAACGAGATGAGAATGGTGAAATTGTCAGAAACAAAGCCAGATTAGTTGCAAAAGGATACAATCAACAAGAAAGCATTGATTTTGATGAAACATTCACACCGTTTGTAAGATTGGAAGCAATCAGATTTTGATGCAGCATACAAGAGATTCAAGGTGTATTAGATGGATATCAAGAGTGCATTCTTGAGGAAGAGGTGTATGTAGAACAACCACCTGGTTTTGAAGAAGGCAATCTAGACCAGAAGGTGTACAAATTAGCCAAAGCAGTTTATGGTTTAAAACAAGCTCCCAGAGCGTGGTATGAGACATTATCAACATTTCTGATGGAATCAAGATTTAGAAGAGGTTCTGTTGACAAGACATTGTTCATTATCAAAGTAAAAGAACATATCCTTTTAGTGCAGATATACGATGACAATATCATTTTTTGATCTCAATCTGGTTATTTATGTGATTAATTTGCTGAACTTATGAAAAATAAGTATCAAATGTCCATGATGGGCGAGATGAATTTATTTCTTGGTTTGTAGGTGAAACAACTACTAGATGGTATATTCGTTAATCAAGCGAAGTACATCAATGATCTGATCACCAAATTTGGAATCAAAGATAGTAAACCTGTCAAGATTCCAATGCAGACCAATGGGAAGATAGATCCAGGCCCAGAAGGGAAACCAACAAATATAACTCAATATAGGGGTATCATTGGTTCACTACTATACTTAACTGTTAGTCGACCTCACATTACTTTTGCAGTTGGAGTATGTGCTAGATACCAGGCCAACCCCAATGAGTCTCATATGGAAGCAGCCAAGAAGATATTAAGATATCCTAAAGGAACATCATATATTGGATTATGGTATCCATGTGAGGACAACTTTGAGTTAACCGGGTATTCAGATTCAGATTATGATGGATGCAAGTTGGACAGAAAGTCAACATCTGGAACATGCCAGTTTCTTGGAAACAAACTGATTTCCTGGTTTTCAAATAAACAAACATTTGTTGCTACATCAACATTTTTTTGTATCTTCCCGATCTGGATATGCTTCCTTTCTACTCTGGTTAAAAAAACAGCTCAAGGACTATGAAATTGATGTCAAGGAGATACCTATATTTTGTGACAGCTCGAGTGCTCCCAGTTCTACCAGATGCAAACATGTTGATGTGAGACATCATTTTATAAGAGATCATGTAGAAAGGAAGCATATCCAAATCGGGAAGATACACACACATGTTCCACGTGCTGATATATTGACAAAAGCACTACCAGAAGAAAGATTCAAGATGCTATGTGGAAAGCGAGGGTTGCTAAACCTAGAAGAAAGACTTAGATCGACACTAGATCATTGAGACCAGATCATATAGCACAACTACAGATCACTAACTGTGGTAGTCCATAAAGAACAGAGTGAATGATAACAGATCATCATCGAGATAGTGAGAAACAAATCATCAACCAGATTGTAGTAAACAACATATGGAAGTTATGAGAACAAGATCACAACTCAGTTCATGAGAATCAGATGGTGTAAGAAGATGATACCAGATGATACCAGATAGAAGTGAGAATCAAATGATGTTAAGAGCGAAGACCATACTGACAGTTTACACGTGTCAAAATTTGGATGAGATTAAGTTTTGCCACGTGGAAATCAAATTTCCAATAAAGATTAGTTAGTCAAGGGGGAATTCAGAAATTAGAATCATTTCTCTGACCTAATTACTGCCCTAACTATGGTCTATAAAGTGATTTTTCTGACATAGATTTGCTAAATCTTCCATAATTGTGATGATTAGTACAGATTTTGGTAACTGTGATCGAGGATTATCTCTACGAAAATAAGAAAAGGAAAGTTGTAGTGGTTAGAAAGATCCACATGATCCATCCTATAACCCTAGGATCTAGTGCGTGTATCAAACGCAAGGAGAGGCGGCAAAAGAAAAGGTTGAAGCGGGAAAATCTAAAAAGGGAGACTTTCATCCAAACCTTAAACTTCTTATCACTTTCATCTCAGCCGTTGAATTATTTCCTATATATATGTGCGTACATGCTCATAATTGTTCACTTACATTTTCAACTCACAGATCACTCCTTCACATTCTAAGCACTTAGGCATTTCCAGAATTCTAACCTCTCTCGAAAGCTTTTTAATCTCAAACTTTTTGAAAAATGGCACCACAATCATCTTTGTTTTTGCAACACGTTTCTGAAGTTCAGAAGTACCTCTCACTTGAACCATTCACTGTTTAAGAAACCTACGGCTTCCAAAAGTTGGAAGAAATTTTCGTAGTTGTCAAGCGCTGCAATGGTTTTTATAGTTTTCATGTCATAACTTGTTGAACATGTTTAAGTTAGAATTTTTCTGATTTACTGTGGTGAGATTATTATGTCTGGAAACATGTTTAGACTATATTCTTTGATATTCTTTGGGTATATGTTGCATTCTAGATCTCTGGTTATATATATATACTTGTGTTCTTCGAGTTCTTATTTCAGAATTGAGATATGGGATATGTTTTGCTTTCATATATTATGATTATATGTTATTCACTATTGGATTTCAATATTGTAGGATTCCATAATATTGTGACTGCTCATCCTAACATATTTTTGGCCAAACAAGCTGCCACTTTCTACCTTACATGGCACGATGAGAAGGACGACCATGAAGCCAATGTACTGATGCCCATTGGTAATAGGACGAGCAAGACAACTTATGATGTGTCTGCCATGATCAACCAAGCATTCAGACTGAAAGATGAAGGCATGGATCGATCTGAGATCACTGCTGAACAACTTCAAGAAGTTGTGGAACAAGTGATGGTGATACCTATTTCCTACACTGGGAAGATGTTCCAGAGGGCACTACTTCAACCAGGCTACAAGCTGGTTTTCGAGTTCATCTAGTGCATCTTTATGACTCACAGTGGGTCATATGACCAGGTCACTCCGGAAAAGTTTAGGATCATGACTGCAGTAGTCCTAAATTTGAAGGTCCACTGGAGTAGGATAATGTTTGATTTGTTGGCGAAGGAAGCACGCCTTGTGAAGTGGACCAGGGATACCAAGGGCAATGCTGTGTCTGTGGAAGTAAGGAGAAACTTCAGACACTCCACCAAAATATGCTTTATGGTGGAAAATTTCTTCAAGCACTAAGTATGGGAGAACGCCGTGGAGTTCAATCCACGGTTGACCATTCCCAATGACCAACATCAGATCGAGATGTCCCTGAAAATCACTCATGCACTTTTCATCAAAGTTTCTGATGGAGTCCATCTCCAAGCACTGTTGGAAATGGGGAGTTCTAACCCTATCTGAGTGCCACCCACCAAAGGCGTTGAAAAGAAAGAGATAGCACTCAAGGAGAAAATGCAGAAGGAGACAACCCAGAGAAAGCCACATGCCAAGAGAGCAAGTTCCATCGATACAGACACCTCCACACCCAAGCAAAAGAGAAGGAGATTGAGAAAAGTCAATGAATCTCCACCACCAGTTGAAGAGTCTCAACCAAAGACAGACACTCACCAACTTGATGAAACTTTCCAACCAGAATGTTTTATTCCTCAACTAGCTGAGGAAGTCCAACTGACCACGGAGACCCCTCAGTTCATAGAGCCAGTGCCCCAACTAGGGTAAAAACTTCTCCCTAGCCAGAACGATTACTCCCTCACCAGATCGTATGCAGAGGATAAATGAGGAGGAGGAAGAGCAAGAAGAGGTGGATGAAGAGGAAGAGAAGAAGAAGCAGGCTGCAGAAGTGATTCACTTGCTGGAAAATGAGGCATATCACTCTGTGCTCAATGATTTTTCAGGAATCAATCTACTTCCTGAGAGCTATGGAGCAACCAAGAAAGTCAAGCTCTACTTGTTGGTAAAGGACAAAGAGTATTACATTTTTGATGCTTTACTACAAACCAAATCAATAGAGGAGTTGAAGAAGGAAGAAGCTACCCTACTGAGCCTGGTCCAAGCTAACCCAATTGGAGAAGTAAGAGAAGATTACCACCAGCGGATACTCGCAAGCATGAAGCATGAGGCTAGGTTGCTGAAAATTGATCTTAAATCCTTCTATACTGATAGAATGAATTTTTATACAAGTGTGAAGGGATCAGATGACGAAGCTGCTCCAAATATAGTAATGGGTGGTCCAGGAGGTGACCAGACAGAGCAGGCCAGCACAACTGGTGCAGCAAGTCAACAAGAGACAACAGATCAACCCCAACCAGAACAACAAGCACAAGAAGCAGAAACAGAACAACCCACTCAGGAGGTAGAGAAGCCTAAGACGCGTAAGAAGAAAACTGTAATACCCTCAAAATTTTAATTAGTACTTAATTGCTAATCGTGGAATTAAAAAGGCTTTGCATCCTTAAGAGAATATACTTATGAGATTAAGAAGAGTTTGAGGGATTTATTATATGATTTAGAAGAAAGAATTATGATTATTTTGCTAAGAAAGAAAATGGAATTTATTAATTCCATATTAACGATAAAAGAAAGGGGTTGAGATAGAATAAATTCAGACGAATCATACCCCTCAGAAGAGAAAATTTTTATCTATTAGATAATATAGAAAAATGGAATTTGAAATTCCATTAAGCTAGAAAACAGATAAAATAGAGAATAAAAATTTATTATTGCAATTTCGGCAATAATTAAATAAGATTTCGGTTAAAATTCAGATTGAGAATCTAACAGCTGTAGTAATACCTATAATTTATGCCCGATTTTATGATATATATAGAAGAGATTATTATGAAGATTTTATTAGAAAATATTATTTTAGAAAGAATTTATTTAATTAGATTTATTCGGTATTTTAAAACTCGAATAAGTTGTTCATACGAACTCAGAATCACGAACGGTCTGAACCAGTGAGCTCCTCGTGTTGAGAGGAGTAATCCAGTATTAATATCTCAAAACCCGAAAGACAAGGTTCTAGAAGGTTCTAGAAGCCTAGAGAAAATGGATAAGTATGAAATTAATTAATTATTTAATTAGAAATTTTATACTTATCTTATAAGAAAGTTTATCTTATCATCTTCATCATTTTCCACCTTATTTCTCCCTCATAGAATTCGAAACCTCCTCCTCCTCCATAGCCAAAGATTTTCTCCTTCCATAATCACACTTCTAAGCTAATTTTTAGTTCAAATTTTAAGAAGAAGCCATCTTTGAGGTATTTATTCATCCTCTTCACCTCTTTAGTTTGTAGATATGGAAGAAAGTTTATGTTTTTATCTATGATAAATTATGTTTTATAATTCATGAGATATGGTGTCAATTTTCAAGTATGTTGTATGAAATGGATAGAATTTCATGAATTAAGTAGTGTTTGGAAAGAATTTCATAAGATGATGAATATTTAGATTTCACCTAAATCCACTACATAAACCCTAATTTGATTTTATAGAATATGCATAAATTTGCTTGATTTAAGTATAGATAAGTATCATTAGACACCACTAAGCATGATTAGAGTAAGAAATTAGAGCAAAATCCAAACCTCCTAACTTAAGTGTAATGACCGAAAATTTACAAGATTTTGTTCTATAAGATTTTGATTTTATTTGTTTAAATTGAGATCATATTTGAGCTTATGGGCATGATTAATGCTTAGATTAATTTATTTAGAATTTTCTAAGCATTGGAAGTGAATTTTCAAAATTTAGTTGATTATGAAGTTTATAAGTTTAAGTCTATGTTAATGCTATTTGGCTTAAGGGATGATTCATTAGAGATCATTGAGCTATGTTAGGCATAGTTGAATCAAGAAACTAAAGATAAACTCCATCTTACATTAAGATGTTAAATTCTCAAGAAGAAGGGTATAGTTGAAACTTGTATATAGAGATTATATTTGTTAGATGTGATGAAGTAATTAAGATAAAGAATGAATATGGTGGCTAATGTGAAGTTATAAGATAAGAATTAGCCAAGTATGTAGAAATTGGAAATTGTTAGTTTAGTAAGTAAAGAAGTGAAGTAATGATATAGATGAGATAAATGATAATGAGATGCTAGAATAGAAGGATGCAATAGCCGAATAGATTATAAGAATACGAAAGGATAGTTAAGTAAAATATAAGAAGAAGAATGAGATTATGAAATGATGATTTCATAGAGAAGAGAAAGATTTCTTACCTTACATGTTTTAATTAGTGTAAGGTTCAATTGAGAAAGCGAAAGAAGAAAAGAAAGAAAGAGAAGAAGCCTCGGTTTAGCTAGAATAAACCGTCCAGGTGGGCTTTCTAACCAAAAGTTATGCACGTGCTAAAGATTTGTTTATGCTTTATGTTTTTATGTTAAGAAGTTGACTTGCCTATGTTTTAAGCATGATTGCATATTGCCTATCTACGAGAGAATTACGATATCGGCCCTATGCCGGACGAGCTGCCGGTAAGGGTTTGTGTACACATATGTGACCGTGAGCCGGTGAGCGGATCAGCCGGTCATAGTGTTGAAGGGGAGGCCTACCTTTCAACACAAGAAGTGCGTAGATATGGTATTTCAGATTTCAGATTTATGTCTGCAGACACATTTTATGCATATTCAGTTACATTATTTTCAGAAAAGAAAGATTATGGCAAGTCAATGATATGGCTCTATGAGCAAGTTTTAAATGTTTTGGCATGTGTCCACTGAGTGCTTTATGTACTCACGCCCTGCATGTTTTCTTAACGTGCAGGTTGAGCTGGAGATGGCGATGGATTCGAACACTGTAGTTGCTTTGTTATGTGAACTATTCAGTGAACCATAGATTGTCTTGTTGTTCATGTTGGTTGTTTGTATATTGAGTTATATGTCGTCATACATGTAGCTCAACTCATGATTCCGTTGTGATCCTATGTTTGATGTCATTTGAACGTTTGGCACCTTTGTATTGGTTTAGCCGTTGATATCTATGGTAGCATCTTTCTTGATGAATTATTATGTGTTCTCCCTATTTCTTGGTTGCTTGAGATGGTCTTTTGGTGTATTGAAACTCCAAGTTCAAAAAAAATTGTGTAAACTTTGATTTTGCTAGAAACAGGGCAGTCAGTTGAACTCTCTTTTGCGTGAGTTTTAGAAGTCCGAATTTTCTGAATTTGGTACCATTTTAAAGATCTTTTCGATACCTTTCCAACGGTCCTTCCGGATCTTAATTCGGAGTTCAAACGAGAAAGTTATTGGCTTTCGAAGTCAACGTGTCGGCCCTGCCCTGTTTTTCGCGAGAATTTAAATGAGTTTCTTTGCAACCAAACATCAATTGTTAGAGTTATTTCTAAGTTAAGTGAGTCATGGCCTAATCTCTTGACTAAGAAAGGGTTAAGAAATTGGGCTGTGACAGTTGGTATCAGAGCGGTTCCTTTCCTGAGTTTAAGAGTCAGTAAGAGTTCAGTTCAGTGTTCAGAATCCATCTCCTACAGCTCAACCAGGTAAGAAGTTAGAAAGATATTTCAGATAAGTTGAGAATTTTAATTTTAAGCATGCACGTGTTGTGCTTTTGCATAGAATTTGAATTAAGAATGCATGCCAAGTATTAGTTCAGTTATTTAATCATGTGAATTTTATATGAATCTTAAGAGAATAAAAAAGAAGAGAATAAAAAGATAAGAATAGAAAGATAAGAATAGGAAGAAGAGAATAGAAAGAAGAGAGTAGAAAGAAAAGAATAGAAAGAGAAGAATAGAAAGAATTTTGAGAATAATTGAAAGAGAAGATAATACGAAAGATTAGGACTTATGGTATAAACCCATAAGTTGCACTTTATAGGGTGGAGAGGTTCGTTCCTATTCCACGAGAAAGTATGAGACCTAGACCTGCTATAATGAGAACAAAGAATATTTTCTACGAAAGTAGAAGAGAGGAACATCAAGACCTGATCGAGTTCTTGGAGCAATTTCGAAGCACGAGGAATCGGGTCAGAGAGTTTGGAGTAAATGAGCTTGATGGTATAGTTCAACTAGTGAATGTTTTACCTGTTTATTGGCAAGAGTGGGCTGCTACCCTTGCATTTGGTTTCATTGTTGATAACCAAGGTCTTGATGAACCCGTTAATTTTAACAGATTTGTTGATAGTATCATTTGATAATACTATGATATTCATAGTCCACCTCTTGGATTTTATCCTCTATTGGAGAGGTTCATCCCAGCCATTTCCTTTATTATTTCATCCTGTGTTCGTATTCGGGATGAACATTCTCATCCAGAGGCTGGAGAAACCCTTGTTCTAGAACCAATTGTTGAAGAACCTATTTCGGTTGAGCCTAATGATCCTATTGTTTCTTTGGATCATGAAGTGATTATTTTAGAATCTTCACCAAATTTTCTTAATGGTAACCTGTTTCAAAATGCTTCTGACTTTGTTGATCCAGATCCTAAGCTGGTTCCTATTGATCTTGATTGGTATGATCAACATTTTACTTCCCCATCGCTTCGAACCACTTCAATTTCAGTTACTTCAGTTCAAGCTATTCCATTTCAAGCTATTTCAGATGATTTTCACTTTGAGATTTCATCTTCACCTCAAAATCCACTTTCATTTGAATCTTCACAGTCAGAAGCAGGATCTTCTTAATCAGCAAGAGTTAGAAGATCTTTTAAATATGAACCGGAATTTTTGCCTAGTGTTGGCACTATAAAGCAGCAGCCCCTTCAAATCAGTCAGATGTCTTTCATTAAAGATCTTTCTGAATTAGAACCATCAATCTCATTTGCTAGCCGCTCTTACGGACCACCGCTAGAGCCAGATAGTATAGAAGAAGAGTTGGAGTTGGAGAATGAGGAAGAAGATTAAAGACTTAATGAAGCAGTAAACGAGGTTGAAAACAACAGTATCAACATCTACCAGAAGTAAGACGAAAGTAACGTTGAGTCATTACGAAGACTAGATTAAAGATAGAGAGGAGTTCTATATTAAGAGAACATAGATGAAGATGTGGTATGGGATAGCGTGAAATAGAGAAGTGGGAGCCCTACCCTGTGCCAAAACTTTATTTGACAAATTAAACTTTGTCTTCCTTAAAAGAAGTTCCTTCTTTGATATGGAAAGTTGAACTTGTGATATTAACATTTTGTTTCTTCCTTGCTTGAGCCTATTGTTTAAACATGAGAAGTTCCTTTGTTAGGTTGATTGTTACTTGAGAAAGCCCTGTATTCCTTACAATTCGATTGAATACCTGTTGTCTATATTGTTCTCATTAACTTATACTTTGCAGTATGCCACCCCAATGTAGCAATCCTACAACAGAAGAATTAAAACCTGGAAATGAAAACACTCCCCAACATTCTTCTACACCAGTACTTCCTTTATCCAACTGAAAGATTGTTGAACTGTTTTTCTCCGCTAAAACCCTCCCACTTTTAGCGGAACAGGTAGTCTAGCAGAAGCAGAGGAAGAAATCGATGGCCGAGTATGATCGTCAATTTCGCAGTCTGTCTCGATATGTTCCTTATAAAATCGAGATAGACGAGAAGATGGCAGAGTTATTCAGATCAGGGTTACGTCAAGAATTAAGAATTACTTTGGCGAACCAACCCTCCCTATCGTATACCGAGACGTTAAATCGAGCATTAGATATGAAGTTGGAGACGCAAGCCGAAAAGATGGTAGAGGAATTTACTCCAACACCATCATAGATATCAACTCCATCAAATGTGTTCGGCCAGAAATTGAAAGGAAAAAGGGAGTGGGAAATGAAAGATTTTCCCAATAAGAAGTCAGGCAAAAGTGGAGTCAGACTACACCAACTCAATTCCAATCGTCGTCCCAAAATGTGACTAAGGGTTCTCCTAACTTCATTGGAAAACCTTTATGTTTTCGATGCCATAGGGCGCACACTGGAGTTTGTAAGTGGGGCAGCAACAGTTGTTATACTTGTGGCCAGGTGGGTCACTATTCGTATAATCGCCCAAATAAAAAGAATGCGTCAGGAAGCGGAAGGAAGTAAAGTTCTTCCAAGTCAACAGAACAAAAGAAGGAAACAAGTGGAGGTACTCAACCACAGTATCAAAGGGCTTTCGCTTTAACCCAAATTTAAGAAGGAAGAAATACTGAGAACCTTACAGATATGGGTACTTTAGATAGTATACCCATAAACATTCTCTTTGATACTAGAGTTTCGCATTCCTTTATTTCTACAGCATGTGTAGATGTTATCCTAGGAATGGATTGGGTAATAAAAAAATAAAAAAAAAACAAAAAAATAAAAAAAAAAACCATGCTACCATTAGGTGCGAACAACGAAAAAAAAATTTCGTTCCAAACTCCAAGGGAAGAACCTACCTATTTCTATAGTATAGAAATGAAGAAAAGAAATATACCAATAATTTCAGCCTTACGAGCATCCAGATTGATGAGACATAAGGATACTCGTGTTTATTTGGTATATTTAAATGAAGATAGTAAGAAAGAAAAGAAGTTAGAAGAGGTACCGGTAGTTAGAGAATATCCAGATGTATTCTCAGAAAGTTACCCGGTTTACCTCAAGATAGACAAATAGAATTTACCATCGACTTAGAACCTGGAGCAGCACCTATTTCAAAAGCACCGTATAGAATGGCCCCAAAGAACTACAAGAATTGAAAGTCCAATTACTAGAGTTTTGGACTTAGGGTTATGCGACCCAACGTTCCTCCTTAGGGAGTACCCGTTTTGATTGTTAAGAAGAAAAATGGTACCTTAAGAGTGTGTATAGATTATAGAGAATTAAACGAGCTCACCTTGAAGAACAAGTATCCGTTATCTCGGATAGATGATCTTTATGATCAATTAAAAAGGGAGCTAGTGTATTCTCTAAGATTGATTTAAGATCAGGGTACCATCAGTTGAAGATTCGATAAGAAGATATACTTAAAATTTCTTTTCGAACACGATATGGTCACTACGAATTTGTAGTGATACTTTTTGGTCTAACCAATGCCCCAGCAGTATTCATGGAATTGATGAATCGTGTTTTCCATGAACATCTCGATAAATTTGTGCTTGTATTTATCGATGACATTCTTGTGTATTCAAAGAAGTGAACAAGAACATGAAGAGTATCTAAGAACTATGTTAGAAACGTTGAGAACTGAGAAGCTATATGTGAAGTTTAGCAAATGTGAATTTTGGATGAGAGAAGTAAATTCTCTTGGACACATAGTTTCAACAGAAGGAATCAAGGTAGATCCTGCAACGGTATAAGCTGTCCAAGAATGAAAATCCCCCATAACGCCAACCGAGATTCGAAGTTTCTTAAGTTTGGCAAACCTATGACTCAATTCCTTCGTAAAGGAGTTAAGTTTCAATGGACTAAAGGATGCGAAGATAGTTTTCAAGAGTTGAAGAATAAATTAACTTCAACTCTAGTGTTGACAGTGCCAGAAATCGATGAAGAATTTACTCTCTATACGAATGCATCAAAGAATGGATTAGGACGTGTCCTAATGCAAGAAGGAAATGTGATTGCGTATGCTTCAAGACAATTGAGGCCACACTTACTTATCCTACGCATGACCTGGAATTAGCTGCAATGATTCACGCTCTAAAGATTTGGAGACATTATTTGTAGGGATCGAAATGTAAGATTTACTCTGATTAAGTCACAGAAGATAGTGATTTAAGTCAGAGAAGACGGCTTGAGCTTGTTAAAGACTACGATTGTGAAATCAAATATCACCCAGGAAAACGTGAATGTAGTAGTAGACGTGGTGAGTCGAAAAGTCGAAGTGCCTTAAGTGCAATCCTCACCCAGAAAGAAGAATTCCTTAGGGAATTCGATATAATGAAAACAGAAATGGTGTTACCACTAGAAGCAACCAAGAGTATCTTAGCAACTCTTGTTGTTGTACCTGACTTAAGAGCAAGAATTGTAAAGGCCCAGCGACAAGATGAACAATTAAAGAAATTACGGGTGAGAATTAGAATCGAGAAATTGCACAATTTTCATGAAGCAGAAGATAATGCAATTATGTTCAGAGATAGGATATGTACGTCTAATGACGAGAGAATAAAGAACGAGATTATGGATGAAGCTTATAACTCACTTTATACTTCTCATCCGAGTACGAAGATGTATCAAGATTTGAAGCAAAAGTTGTGCGGGCTGGAATGAAGAAAGAGATAGCTTCATTCGTAGAACGCCGTTTAGCTTGCCAACAGGTTAAAGCACTACATCAGCGACCCTATGAGAAGCTACAACCATTGGAGATTCCTATGTGGAAGTAGGACCATGTAGCTATGGACTGTGTAATTGGGCTACCTAGATCGAGAAGTGGCAAAATGATTATATGGGTCATAATTGGTTGACTCACTAGATGCGCTCATTTTATCCCAATTCCTACTAATTATGGAGCTAACAAGCTAGCATAACTATATGTTCAAGAAATAGTTCGCTTACATGGAGTGCCTGTGTCCATTACATCGGATCGAGATTCCAAATTTACTTCTCGATTTTGGACGAGTTTTCAAGAAGAATTGAAAACGCGCTTGAATTTCAGCACAGCTTTTCATCCGCAAACGGATGGACAAACATAAAGAACGATCCAAACATTAGAGGATATGCTCCGAACAGTAGTACTAGATCGAGGCAAGCAATGAGAACAAATTCTACCATTGATAGAATTCGCGTATAATAATAGTTATCAAGCGACTACTAATATAGCGCCGTACGAAGCTCTTTATGGCAAGAGATGCAGATCGCCTCTCTACTGGGATAAAGCTGGAGAAAGAAAAGTTTTGAGACTAGAAGCGATAGAAGAGATGATCAAAATCATACGATAGATAAAGAGAAGAATACAAGAAGTTCAAGATCGTCAGAAATCGTATGCAGATATTCGTAGAACCGAATTGAGTTTCGAGATAGGAGATAAAGTTTTTCTAAAAGTTTCTCCTACCAGAGGTGTGCATCGATTCGATATGAAAGGAAAGCTAAAATCAAGATTTATTAGACCATATGAAATACTAGAAAAAAATATAGGACCTGTAGTTTACAGGTTAGCAATACCACCAAATTTTGGTAATGTACATAATGTGTTTCATGTGTCGCAATTGCGAAAGTATGTGTTTGATCCAAAACACATAGTCCATCAAGAAGAAATAGTTCCCGAATCAGATTTAAGCTATGAAGAGAAGCCTGAATGCATCCTAGATCGTAAGGAACAGAAACTAAGGAATAAATCTATTCCTTTAGTAAAAGTGCAATGGAAGCATCATGGCCTAGAAGAAGCAATATAGGAACTAGAAGATCAAATGAAAGAAATATCCCGAGATATTTACTTAAAGTACTAAATTTCGGGACGAAATTTTTTTTAAGGGGGAGGGAATGTAATACCCTCAAAATTTTAATTAGTACTTAATTGCTAATCGTGGA
>JAPKLX010000210.1:472783-490212 GCA_026898415.1 Leonotis leonurus
TAAGATCACTCTTATTATCAACTAAGTGTTTTCACTAAGAGAGTAATGTGTTTGGACTAAATCTGTCATTGATCTGTATATCGATCTGTTTAGTCACTGCCGAGCAATTTCTTATATAGAATAGCTTGAACTCTCTATAAACTGTCAAGTAAACTGAAAAGTTTGTAATTGGTGTATTCCCCCCCACCCCCATACACCAAACCTTGCTCTTTCGGGACCAACAACCTTCAACATAAGAAACATTTGAAATGGTGGTCTTGCCAATCTGAACATTACCATACCCTCTGGTATAACCTTTCGAGTTACAACCAAAGGTTACTTGTGGACCTTGTCTTTCCACATAATCTGATAGAGAGTTCTTGTCACATGTCATATACTACGAACATCCACTATCAATAATCCAGATGGTTCCCTTTGCTACTTCTCTCTCTACATAATCAGATAGCTGGTTCTTATCACATGTTATATGCTTCTAGCATCCACTATCAATGATCTAGATAGATCCTCTTGCTCTGTGACTCCTTCTTGCATTTCATCCATCCTGCAATTAGGTAGACTTAGCGACACTTTCAATGATTGGGTGCTTGGTTAGATGCAAATGTTCCTTTAGGAACCTAGATCAGTTTAGTGTTAGGAACACAAATACAACAGTTGATCTTGTTCTTCTTCGTTGATGGCTTTCTGGTAGGAGCCTTCTGGTTCTGGTTCCTATCTGTTCTGACATACTATGCATGTTTGCCCTTGATTTGGTACTCTCGCTTCGTGTAATGTCGTATGTGAGTCATTAAAAATCTTAATCCTGGGCAAAGTCTCTCAACTACGAACTTGGTCGAGTCTGATTCTCTAGTGTAACCTAATCCAGCTTTTGATATGCTTTTATTTTGCATATCTACGATCATATTGATACGTTCATTGCTCTGGTTGATTTTACTCATGTTTTATCTAATCTTCTGTAGTTTCTCCTCAACTACCTCATTTTTGGTTATCAAATATTTGACCTTTGAGTTGAGTGAGAAGATTGCCTTATCCTTTTTCTTGATCGGTCCTTCGAGATCTTTCACTTTTGCAGAAAACTCAGTGTTGGCTTCGCTAAGTACCTTCACAGTCTCATTTAGTTTGTCATTCTCTTTGATTACATCTTGAAACAACTTCTTCAAGCTCTTGTTACTCTTGAGCATTTCATTGATCTCTTCCCAAGAGACTTCAACTTCATCTTCATTACAAGAATCATATACAGGTTTGTTAGATGAATAGAAACATGTGAATTTACCTTATTCTGATCAAGTCCATTGTCGATTTCCATGTAGCATTCATCCTAATCTCTTTCTTGATCATGTGCATTGAATTCTTCATCGTTCTCTGATGAACTGTCTGAGAAATGACTTGAGCTGCTTGAGTCCTCTTCTACTAGCATCGCCTTGCGCTGAGCTTTAAGTTTATGATCTCTCTTTGCTCTTAGCTGTTGTCTTTGACTCTTGGATAGGTCGGGGCAATCTGTCTTGAAGTGACCTGTTCTGCCACAACCGTAGCAAGTATAGTCAGTAGAATTAGTTGATTTGTTAGAGCTTCTTACCTCAGGTTTGCCATCGGATCGATCTTCGTCTCTACTCTTTTGGTATTTATACTTTCTTGATCTGATTTCCATCTTATCCGTTCTCTTTGCAATCATGGAAAATTCTTTAAGCAGTTTGTTAGAAGAACTCTCTTCTTATGCTACATGTGCAACTGGTTCTTTTGTTGCAACCTTGCTTTGAAAGCTATCTTATTTTCTTTCTTGGAGCTGTTTTCACTCTTTCTGCTAGATGAGTGATCTGGTCCATGGATATTCTTCATATCATATTCATGACCAGCTAGATGATCAAACAATGTTTCAGTAGTGAGGATGTTAAAATCAGCTCGTAGTGGTCGCATGGCTGCATAGATCTCCCAGCTTGGTGAAAGTGCTCTGACGACTTTGAGATTCTTCTCTCTCTGGGTATACTTGTCTTTCTTGAAAGCAGATACCTCCAGTAACATTTCAATGAACCGCTTCTTCATTTGTTCAATGGTCTTTCCAGGTCTCATCTTGAAGTTATTGAACTTGTTGTTGGCCATCGACTTCTTGTTCTCGATCATGGCTTCTAATCTAAGGCTGAGTTCACATAGTGCTTCCCACATTTCTTTAGCAATATCCAAGTCTTGGATTTTCGCCAGATAAAATCCTTTGACTGTGCTGGAAATAATTCCTTTTACAAAATCATTCAGGTTAGCTTCATGTCGTTCTTCAAAAGTGTACGTTCTGGGATCTTTGAGTACATTCTCTTTTACTACTCCAGTTTCAGTGATACGAGTATCCTCTTCATAAATGGCCAGTGGGCCTTCTTCTATCACTTTCCACATCAGGCAGTGATGAGCTTTCAAGCATGTTTTGATTCTAAAGCTCCATTCTCTATATCCTTGGATAGAAATTCCTCGCAAGCTCTAATAACAGAAGATTCCATAATGACAGATAGAATGCTCGTGATTGAAAATAGGTTTTCCTAGATCTATTCAAGTTGACCACGCAAGTTTTAATCTTATGAAACGAAAACAATGGTATGTTGAACCACTGCTCTGATACCACTTGTTGGTCCGGAAAGAGTAGGGTTTGATGTATGGGGGGGGGGGGGGAGGGAATACACCACATACAAACTTTTCAGTTTATTTGACAATTTATCTAGAGAGACTAAGCTTTCTCGAAAGGAGATTGCTAAGTTTGACAAACCAGGTTGACTACCAGGTTCACTATTAGATAAATTCTCTCTAATGTGTTACGCTAAGCAGATAGAAAGAGTGATCTTGATATCCAACAGAGTATACTGTGCAGGATATGGTGGAATTAATTTTTTGCTCTTTATTAGAAAACTTTTTGATACACATAGCAAAATATATTAAGAGATTGTTTAAATCAATACTAATTTTAATGCGAGTGCTCGGTTAGTGAATAAACAACAAAAAGGTAAAATGTGTAAAATAAAGAACACAATTATTTTACGTGGTTCGGGAAATTTCCTACGTCCATGGTCCACTCAAAACTAGATTGGTTATCCACTACTAGGATACTCTTGTTGGGAACCCTTCACAAAATTTAGTTTTGATGATATTCTTTCGAAACACAAATAGATTTATTTCATGTTCTGTTTGCTAGAACTAAGCCTGCTCAAACATGTAAAAAATCACCATAATACTAAATGAATCTGATAGAGAGCAAGCTTGCTTTATCTAGTGCAGGTTAGTTCATGACTTAAGGTGTAAATGACTCAAATACTTTCGGAGTATTTTGTCCTATAGAAGTCATCTAGTTAGATAGTCTTCTGTCCGAGGAAGCATACCAGCGCACCTGCAGCAAACAGACGATCTGTTGGAAGGTCACTCAATTTGATCAAAAGCAGCTTGACTTAGTTATTGACAACATTCTTTGGGAGCATGTTTTGGATCAGACCACCTGGATCAGAATGGACTCAATTTGGTTGACAAGATCAACATGAAAGAGTAAACCTGATCTACGACAGATCACCTAGTCATCTGGTATACAATCTATTACCCGATGCACTTAGAGCTAATCCCACCTTATTTGCCACATCATCAGATCTCATGAAGGAGGAAAGTCAATCAATCAGAGATCGAGAAAGGAAGGTGAATCAATCAAAGCATGAAGAAACGAAAGAGATTAATCATCTATCTATCTTCCATATTTCAGAGATACAGTCAATCTTTTACAAAGCAAGAGGATATATTCTGGGATTCATATCCTTTATTGGCAATCAACATTTAATACACTCCAATTAAGCTCAACGGTTAGAATTAAAAAATTCTACACCTATAAATGCTTCGAACAAATATCTGGAAGAGGACTGTTGACTTACGTGCAAACTTACAAAGCTGATACTCTGCCAAGAAATCTACTCAATCATTGAAGTATTCAATGAGGAGATTTCAACATTTTAGATTGTGTTCGAGCCGTTCATGATCAAAATCACACCAAACTCAGTTTAAGTCTGTCTTATCGAGAGGAATGAGGAATATAGAAACGCTAGCTAATAGTTTTCTAGTGGATTAATGTGAAGGTATCTTGTAGTATATTTATCTACAAGTTGTGAAGGGACAAGACCCCTTATTCGTGCATAAGTTTCACTCTAGTTGGGATTGGAACTTGTGGCTTGTTATCAACGAGTATAAAGAAGAGAGTATCCTAGTAGTGGATATCCAATCTAGTTTTGATTGGACCAAAGACGTAGGGGGTTTCCCGAACCACGTAAAAACAACTGTGTGCTTTACTTTACGCATTTTACATTTTCTATTGTTTATTCTCTAACCCTGGACTTGCATTCAACTTGCAAATCTTTAATCAATCTGTTAATCGATCTGGTTGAGATTTTCAAAAGGTTTTCTAATAAGAGCAATCGACTAAGTCCACCTCATTCCATTTCAATCATCCAAACTTAGCAATCCTCTTTCCACAGAGCATCTTAAACCTTTCCTCAGGTAGTGCCTTTGTTAAAATGTTAGTTCATTGTACTTCAATATGTATCTTCTCAATCTGCACATTCTTCTCTCCACATGTTTACACCTTGTATGTAAGACTTGATTTTGTGTAATATCGATAGCACTTGAGCTGTCACAGAATATTGGAATTTCCAGTAGCCATGTACTCAGCTTCTGTAGTTAATGTAGCTACAGAGGTTTGCTTCTTTGAAAACCATGAGATCAGCTTCTTTCTAAGAAACTGACAGGTTCCCGAAGTAGACTTCCTATCTAGCTTACATCCTGCATAATCAGAATCTGAATAGCTAGTTAACTCAAAATTATCATCACATGGATACCATAAACCTATGTGAGCTATTCCTTTGAGATAGCGTAATATCTTCTTAGCTGCTTCCATGTGAGATTCCTTGGGGTTGGCCTGGTATCTTGCACAAACTCCAATTGCTTTAACCCATAAACTGCCTTTACCAATCTCTAGACTTTTTGTTCTGGATCTCCTTCTTCAAATCCAGGTGGCTTATCCGCATAAACTTAATCATCCAGAACGTCGTTTAAGAAGGCGCTCTTGACATCCATCCGGTACACTTTGAATATTATGTATACTGCATATGCCAAGAACAATCTGATGGCTTCTAATCTGGCAACTGGAGAAAATGTCTCGTCGAAGTCTATACCCTCTTGTTGACTGTATCCTTTGGCAACTAATCTAACTTTGATCCTTACTACCTCGTAATTCTCATCTTGTTTGTTTTTTAATATCCACTTAACACCTATTACTCCTTGGTGTTTAGGTCGATCTATGTTGGGAACCCCAAAAATATTTTAGTTTTGATGATGACCTCTCGAAACACACTTAGCCTTTACAGCTTTAATTAGTGTTAAACTGTTCTACATGTTAACAGATTACTACGCATAAAGTGAATTCTGATAGAGAACAGGCTAAGAGATGACTTATAAGTCATTTCTATAATTGTCCAGGATAAAGACCAAGACATATTTTTCAAAGAGAAGAAATCGATCTGCTATGACACTCACCGACCAGATCACCGACCAGATCACCGACCAGATCGATGATAACATCGAAGCACCAGATCGATAGAGTCATCAAACCACCAGATGAAATCACCTTACACATCATATCCTTTTTGCCACGTCAATATTGAAGTCCATCCAATAGGGTTTGGAAGAAGAATCCTTGATTGACACGAAGAAGGAAAGTAACCATTAGCGATCTGCTTTCCATACGTAGAGGATTGAGTCAACGTTTCTACAAGGCAAGAACAGATATGATGGACATCATTGATTGGACTTCAAAGTCTGGAGAAGATAGATGCTACATCGATAAAACACTCTCAAGCAATCAATCTCAACATCAGACTCAAGACTTCAAACTGTTCGTGATTCTAAATCACATCAACCCAACCTCGATTCAAGTCTGTCTTATCGAGAGAAAGGAGATCACCCTGCTAGCTAGTAGATTTCTAGTGGTAACGTAGAGGTAATCTGTTGTAAAGGGACACGACCCTCATTCATGCATAAGTCTTAATCAGATTGTGTTAGAGACTTGTGACTCGTTCTCCATGAGTATAAAGAAGAAGAGTATCCAAGTAGTGGATAATCTGGTCTAGTTCTGATCAGATCGTGGACGTAGGGATTTCCCGAACCTCGTTAAACAACTGTGTCATTTACCTTTCTGCATATTTATTTTTAGTTGTTTATTCATTCTAACTTCTTACACTTCCATATAGACTGCATCTCAATCAACCTGCTTTAACAATCTGATTAATCATTAAGGTTTTCCTTATAAGAGCACCAACTAAGTCCACCATATTTCCGCACACACACTCAATACTTAGAAAGTAATAAGATCACTCTTATTATTATCTAAATATTTACACTAGAGAGCAATCTGTTTGGATTGACCTGCTATCGATCTGTCTATCGATCTGTCTATCGATCTGGTCAGTCTTCTGCCTAGCAATTTCTTGTTTAAGAATACCTTGAACTCTCTAATAATCAACCAAGTAAACTGAAAAGTCTGTATTTGGTGTATTCCCCCCCCCCCCATACACCAAACCGTGCTCTTTTGGGACCAATAAGTGGTATCAGAGCAGTGGTTCATAAGACCATTGTTTTGTTTCACAAGGTTAATACCTGCGTGGTCAACTTGAATAGATCTAGGAAAACCTACTTTTATTCACGTGCATACTATCTGCTATGGAATCTTCTGTTGTTAGGGCTTCTGAAGAATTCTTCATCCAAGGATATAGAGAATGAAGTTTCAGAATCAAAATAGCACTCAAAGCTCATCACTATCTAATGTGGAAAGTAATTGAAGAAGGTCCACTAGAGATCACTGAAGAAAAGACCGTAACAACTTCAACTGGAGTAACTACACAGATAGTTCCTAAAGATCCAAGAAAATATACTTCTGAGGAACGTCGAGAAGCTAATCTGGATGACTTTGCTAAAGGAATCAAATCTAGCACAGTCAAAGGCGTACATCTGGCCACAATCTAAGATCTGGATACTGCCAAAGAGATGTGGGAAGCCTTAAGAGACTTGTGTCTAGGATCTGAAGTCATGATTGAAAATAAGCTGTCACTTGCCTGCAACAAATATGATGAATTAAAAATAAAACCAGGCGAGACCATTGAGCAAATGAAAATGAGATTCACTGGAATCTTACTTGAGATATCAGCGTTCAATAAGAACAAATATATTCAAAGAGAGAAAAACATGAAAGTACTCAGAGCACTTCGATCTAGCTGGGAGATATACATTGCAATGCAACCACTTCGTGCTGACTTCAATGAACTCTCTACTGAAGCTCTGTTTGATCATCTTAAAGGTCATGAATGTGATATCCAAAGAATTCGTGGACTAGATCATCTGTCCAAAAAGGCAGAAAGAGCAAAATTGATGAACCTTCTGAATCTACTGCACCAGATGAAGAGAAGGGCTATGATAAACTACTAAAAGAGTTTGCAATGATTGCTAAACGTATGGACAAGATGGAGATCAGATCAAAGAAATTCAGACGTTTCTACAAAGATAACAAAAACAAATTCTACAAGAAACGCGACAATGATCGATCTTATAGCAAGGATGAGTCAAAACAACAGATAGGTAAATCCTCAAAAATATCTAACTCAACAGATTATACCTGCTTTGGTTGTGGTAGAACAGGTCACTTCAAAACAAATTGTCTTGATCTGTCCAAAAGCCAAAGAGAAGAGTTAAGAGCAAAAAGAGATCGAAAACTCAAATATGAACGCAAGGCCATGCTAGCTGAAGAAGAATCAAGCAGCTCGAGCCATTTTTCAGATAGTTCATCAGAAAATGATGAAGCATTCTATGCTAATGATGAAGAAAGCTGGGATGAATGCTATGTGGGACTAGACAACGGTCTGGATGAAGTCGAGGTAAATTCTTGCAATTCTAATTCCTCAAATGCTAATGATCTGGAACAGGAAATAGAAGATCAATCTGAATACTCATGGGAAGAAGTTAATGAGATGTTCAAGAGCTATTCGAGCATCAAAAGACTCTTTAGAGAAGTTGTGGAAGAAAATGATAGGCTGAAGAAATCTGAACAGATATTGAGCACAGCTAACACCCAATTCATTGCCAAAGTAACTGATTTGGAAGAACAGATCAAGGGAAAAGATAGAGAGATTCACTCACTAAACTCAAAGGTCAAAGATCTCATCAACAGAAACAACGTAGCTGAAGAAAGAATTAAGAAAGGCAAATAAATGATCTACAAAAGTGATGAACGTGCAAAATTACTAATTAGTCTGCAGCAAAAAGGCACATCTGGATTAGGATATCCAGGTCACTCAGAAAAACCTTCGGGAACTACAAGCTTCGTACCAGAGAGAAAGCTGATACCAGATCAAGTAATAGATCTGAAGAACAAGAAAGGTCGTCTACAGAAGATGATGATAAAAGAAACAGGGTACAGACAATACCACCAACCAAAGGGTCAACCAGCTCACTACACTGAAGCAGATTATGCGCAGAAAGAGAACGTCAACAGGACATTACCCAACAAAAATATCAACATGACAAAGAATGTCAATATGACATTACCCATTAAGAAAGGATTGAAGAATGATGGAATAGAAAGATACCAACCATCTGAATTCCATTCCCTATTTAGAGTTGATAATGATGGAAACATGATTACTTGCTATATATCTGTTCCTAACCTAAAAATGTTCTGGATTCAAAAGGGAACAATTGCTAATAACCAAGCACCCAAACGTTGAAGGGTAGCTAATTTTAACTAATTTCAGGATCAGAAGACTACAAGAAGAAGTAAGATAGCAAGAGGAACAATCTGGATAATTGATAGTGGATGTTCGAAGCACATGACATGCAACAAGAACTTACTATCAGATTACATTAAACAACCAGGACCACAGCTCACCTTTGGATGTAACTCAAAAGGATACACCAGAGGATATGGAAATGTAAAGGTTGGCAAGAATACTATCTCAAATGTATCATATGTTGAGGGTCTTAGCCACAATCTGTTATGGGTTAGTCAATTATGTGCAAGTGGAAATCAAATCGTCTTTGATACTAACGACTGCTTTGTGAAGAACAAGGAAGGAGATGAGATACTCCTTACCGGAAAATTGCAGGACAGGTTATATATTGTCCAGTGGAAACACCTGATCGAGACCTGCTTAGTCACTAAAACTGTATCAGAAACAAGCTGGCTATGGCACAAGAGATTGAGTCATCTAAACTTCAAATCAATCAACAAGCTTGCAAAAGAGAAACTGGTGGAAGGCCTACCAGATCAAGTCTATGATAAAGATCATATATGTAATGCTTGTAAAGCTGGAAAGCAAACCAGATCATCCTTTACAAGCAAAACAGCTCACTCAACATCAAGAACACTGGAGATTTTGCATCTGGATCTGTTTGGACCAGTTAAACCACTAAGCATAAATGGGAGAAAATACACCTTAGTAATCATAGATGACTACTCAAGGTTCACTTGGGTCATCTTTCTGTTAAAGAAGAAAGAGACACTAGCCAAATTGCCCGATTTTCTACACAAGATCACCAAACATAAGGAGATGAATATAGCTACTATCAGAACAGATCGAGGAACAGAATTTCTAAATCAAAAGATTGAAGCATACTGCAATAAGATGGGAATCACTCATCAAACCTCAGCTGCTAGAACACCTCAACAGAATGGAGTTGCTGAAAGGCGAAACAGATCACTAAAAGAAGCAGCCCATATTATGCTGAATTCTACCAATCTACCCAATAAATTCTGGGCTGAAGCCATTTACACAGCATGCTACACTCAGAACAGATCATCAATTACATTCAGATATGGAAAGCCACCATACGAGATCTGGAACAATAGAAGACCTAAGATCTCTTACTTTCACACTTTCGGTTGTTTGTGTTACATACATAATAATGGGAAATCTCAATTGAAGACTTTTGATAGTAAAACTGATCCTGGAATATTTCTAGGATATTCTGATGTCAATAAAGCCTATCGAGTCTATAATAAGAACTCTCATATTGTGGAGGTAACACCTCATGTTGTTTTTGATGAGTTTATTGTTGAGTACAGGTCACCAGATGACAAACAGACAGAAAACTAGATGACTGCAAGAAAAATGAATGAGATCTTACTAGAAGATATTCTAATCTGGAACTCAAAAAGTGATGATGAAGAGATCATTACTCCACCTATTGCTGATGAAATCATACAACAAGGGGGAATAATCCAACATGAAATGGATGAAAACAGATCACCACCTAAAAACAATGAAACAGTCATTGTAGATGATGATCAACCTGAAAACCCCAATCCAGAAGTAGAAGCAGATGACAATCCACTCCAAGCTTCATTAACAACACACCCTGAATTTGAGAAATCAACAGTTCAAAAGGAATGAGGTCTGGTATCTCATGGACAGACCCAAACACCAAGGTGTAATTGGTGTAAAATGGGTGTTAAAAAATAAACGGGATGAGAATGGTGAAGTAGTCAGAAACAAAGCCAGATTAGTAGCTAAAGGTAATAATCAACAAGAAGGCATTGATTTTGATGAAACATTTGCACCCGTAGCCAGAATAGAAGCAATAAGGTTGTTCTAAGCATATGCTGCACACAAAAGATTCAAGATATACCAGATGGATGTCAAAAGTGCTTTTCTAAATGGTATCCTTGAAGAAGAGGTGTATGTGGAACAACCACCTGGATTCGAGGAAGCAGATCCAAACCAAAAAGTATACAGACTGACAAAAGCAGTCTATGGCCTAAAACAAGCTCCTAGAGCTTGGTACGAAACATTGTCCACATTTCTACTAGAATCTGGATTCAGAAGAGGATCGGTTGAAAAGACTTTGTTCATCATCAAAGTCAAAGAGAATATCCTTTTAGTACAGATCTATGTAGATGATATCTTATTCGGATCCCAATCTACTTATCTATGTGATAAATTTGCTGAACTTATGAAAAATAAATATCAAATGTCCATGATGGGCGATATGAGTTTCTTTCTAGGTTTGCAGGTCAAGCAGTTACCAGATGGCATCTTCATTAATCAAGCAAAGTATATTCACGATCTGCTGACTAAGTTTGGAATAAAAGACAGTAAACCTATTAAGATTCTAATGCAGACCAACGGGAAAATTGATCCTGATCCAGAGGGAAAACCAGCAAATATTACTCAATATAGAGGGATCATAGGATCACTACTCTACCTAACTGCCAGTCGACCTGACATTACATTTGCAGCAGGAGTATGTGCAAGATATCAAGCAAACCCCAAAGAGTCTTACATGGAAGCAGCTAAGAAGATATTAAGATATCTTAATGGAACAGCTCATATTGGATTATGGTATCCCTGTGAAGACAACTTTGAGCTAACTGGATACACAGACTCAGATTATGCTGGATGCAAGTTGGACAGAAAGTCAACATCTAGAACATGTCAATTTTTAGGAAATAAACTGATCTCTTGGTTCTCAAAGAAACAGACATATGTTGCCATATCAACCACATAAGCTGAATATATGGCAGCTGGGAGTTGTTGCGCTCAAATACTCTGGTTAAAACAACAACTCAAAGACTATGAGATCGATGTTAAACAGATACCCATTTTCTGTGATAGCTCAAGTGCTATAGCAATCACACAGAATCCTGTCTTGCATACCAGATACAAACATGTAGATGTGAGACATCACTTTATAAGGGATCATGTTGAAAGAAAACATGTACAGATCGAGAAAATACACACCGAAATACAGAGAGCAGACATTCTTACTAAATCATTACCAGAAGAAAGATTCAAGATACTTTGTGGCAAATTAGGATTGTTAAATCTAGAAGAGAGGACCAGATTGATATAGTCCAGATTGATGAAGAACAGATCACGTAAAATTTCAACCGGGAATTGACACCAGATCATCAAAATGCAGATTAATGCTTAACAGATCGATTAAAATTCAACGGGAATTATTAACAGATCATGGTGGATTCAAGGATCAACACATCAATCTAGAGGAGATAATATGTGAATAAATTCCAACCGGGAATTATTAACAGATCATCACACAAGAATGATGTTCAAGATCGAATGTAGTATAAACAGATTGATAGTGGTGACAACAGATTGTTAACAAGGAGATTGACTACAACAGATACCTAGAAGCCACGTGGAAACTAATTTCAAAATAAATTAAGTATCTCGTTACTTAGTCAAGGGGGAATGTCAACAGAATAAATCTAATTACGGCGATTATATCAATTTCTAATTATTGCCTATATGTCTAAATTCTGACATAATATACCAAATATCTTATTTTTATGATGATCAGTACTGTGTTTGGGAACTGTGATCTTGAAGATATTTACCAAATCGAGAAAAAGGAAGCTACTTGATGGCTCAAACCAACACGCACTGCACTGCAACCCTACGATCAAAAGCGCGTGTATCTGACGCAGAGTATAGGCGGTGATAGACTGCAAGCCTATAATTCAAAAAAACGGGAAAAACTAAAAAGGGAGGATTAAATCTAAACCCTTAATTTATTTCCTTTGATATACACTGTTGGGAACCCTAATGTATTCTAGTTTTGATGATGATCTCTCGAAACACACTTAGTCTTTTAGAGTTAAACTATTCTACGCGTTAACAGATCACTACATATAAAGTGAATTCTGATAGAGAACAGATTAGGAGATGACTTAACATGTAAAGGAATTATTCCTATAAAAGTCATTTCTATAAAGAGTATAGGATGAAGGCCAAGATTTCACGCCAAGAAGAAATCGATCTGCTGTGACAGACTGTGACCAGATCACGACCAGATCGATGATCACAGCGAAACACCAGATCGATAGAGTCATCAAACCACCAGATGACATCATCCTACACATCATGTCTTCTTGCCACGTCATTTTTTGAAGCCCATCCAACAGGGATTGGGAAGAAAATCTTCGATTGACACAAAGAAGGAAAGAAGCCGTTAGCAACCTGCTTTCCATATCATGAAGATTGAGTCAACGTTTTCTACATGGCAAGAACAGATATGATGGATATCATTGATTGGCAATCTACAATCAATCACACGCCAATCAACAACGGCTAGAATTTTAATTCAATGCCTATATATTTAAAGTTCAAGGTCTGGAGATTATGTATGCACGCGAGGTACATTGACGACATACTCTCAAGCAATCAATCTGTGAACCAGACTAAGAGCTTCAAACTACCTGTGATTCTACATCACACCAACCCAACCTCGATTCAAGTCTGTCTTATCGAGAGAAAGGAGATCACCCTGCTAGCTAGTAGTTTTCTAGTGGTAACGTAGAGGTAATCTGTTGTAAAGGAACACGACCCTTATTTCGTGCATAAGTATCTCTCTAGCTTTGATTCATACTTGTGACTCGTTCTCCACGAGTATAATGAAGTAGAGTATCCTAGTAGTGGATAATCTGGTCTAGTTTTGACCAGATCGTGGACGTAGAGTTTTCCCGAACCACGTTAAACAACTGTGTTCTTTACATTTCTGCATATTTACTTTCAGTTGTTTATTATTCTAACCATCTGCACTATCATATAATCTGCATCTCAATCAATCTGCTTAACGATCTGATTAATCCTTAAGGTTTTCTAAACAAGAGCACTCATTAAATCCACCATATTTCCGCACACACAATACTTAGAAAATAATAAGATCACTCTTATTATTGTCTAAGTGTTTACACTAGAGAGCCATCTGCTTGGACTGATCTGATATTGATCTGGTGATCAATCTGGTTAGTCATCTGTCGAGCAATTTCTTCTTTAAGAATAGCTTGATCTCTCTAAAAATTAAATAAGTAAACTGAAAAGTTTGTATTTGGTGTATTCCCCCCCCCCCCATACACCAAACCTTTCTCTTTCGGGACCAACAAGTGGTATCAGAGCAGTGGTTCAAAAGGCCATTGTTTCTGTTTCAAAGGGATAAAACCTGCGTGGTCAACTTGAATAGATCTAAGAAAACCTATTTTCATTCACGTGCATACTATCTGCTATGGAATCATCTGTTGTTAGGGCTTGTGAAGAATTCTCCATCCAAGGATATAGAGAATGGAGCTTCAGAATCAAAATGGCACTCAAAGCCCATCAGTATCTGATGTGGAAAGTTATCGAAGATGGGCCACTACATATCACTGAAGAAGTGACGGTAACAAACTCAACTGGTGTAACTACACAGATTGTTCCTAAAGATCCAAGGAAAATACTGCAGAGGAACGTCGTGAAGCCAATCTGGATGACTTTGCTAAAGGGATCATATATAGCATAGTCAAAGGTGTGCATCTGGCCAAAATCCAAAGATTTGGATACTGCGAAAGAGATGTGGGAAGCCTTAAGAGAATTGTGTCTAGGATCAGAGGTCATGATTGAGAACAAGCTATCTCTTGCCTGCAATAAATACGATGAATTTAAAATGAAACCAGGCGAGCCCATTGAGCAAATGAAGATGAGATTTACTGGAATTCTCCTTGAGATATCGGCGTTCAATAAGAACAAATATACTCAAAGAGAGAAGAACATGAAAGTACTCAGAGCACTCCCACCTAGCTGGGAGATATATGCTGCAATGCAACCTCTTCGTGCAGACTTCAATGAACTATCTACTCAAGCATTATTTGATCATCTTGAAGGCCATGAATGTGATATACAAAGAATTCGTGGACCTGATCATCTGTCCAGAAAGGCAGAAAACAGCTCGAAGAAGGATAAAGAAGTAGCCTTCAAAGCGAAGAGCAAACCAGATGAACCTTTTGAACCTTCTATACCAGATGAAGAGAAAGGTTATGACAAATTACTCAAAGAGTTTGCAATGATTGCCAAACTCATGGACAAGATGCAGGTCAGATCGAAGAAATATAGACGCTTCTACAAAGATAACATGAATAAATTCTACAAGAAACGTGACAATGATCGACCTGATAACAAAGATGAATCAAAACAGCAGTCAGGTAAAACATCAAAAACATCTAACTCGGCATATTATACCTGCTTTGGTTGTGGCAGAACAGGTCACTTCAAACCAGACTGTCTCGATTTGTCCAAAAGCTAAAGAGAAGAGTTAAGATCAAATATGAGCGTAAGGCCATGCTCGCTGAACAAGATTCAAGCAGCTCGAGTCATTTTTCAGATAGCTCATCAGAGAATGATGAAGCATTCTTTGCAAATGACGAAAAAGGCTGGGATGAATGCTATGTGGGACTAGACAACGGTCTGGATGAAGTCGAGGTAAATTCTTGCAATTCAAATTCCTCAAATGATAATGATCTGGAACAGGAAGTTGAAGATCAATCTGATTACTCGTGGGAAGAAGTAAATGAGATGTTGAAAAGCTATTTGAGCATCAAGAGATTATTTAGAGAAGTTGTAGAAGAAAATGACAGATTGACGAAATCTGAACAGATACTGAGTACAGCAAACACTCAATTTATCGCTAAAATAAACAATCTGGAAGAACAGATCAAAGGAAAAGACAGTGAGATCCACTCACTAAACTTAAAGGTCAAAGATCTTATCAACAGAAACAACGTAGCTGAAGAAAAGATAAAGAAAAGGCAAAGAAATGATCTACAAAAGCGATGAACGTGCCAAACTGCTAATCAGTCTGCAGCAAAAACGCACATCTGGATTAGGATATCCAGGTCACTCAGAAAAATCTTCTAGTACCATAAACTTTGTACCAGAAAGGAAACAAATACCAGATCAAGTGATAGACTTTAAAAACAAGAAAGGCCATCCCCAGAAGATGATGGTGAAACAGACTGGGTACAAACAATATCAACAGACAAAAGGTCAACCAGCTCGCTACACAGAAACAGATCATACTCACAAAGTAAATGTCAACAGGACAAAGAATGTCAACAGGACATTACCTAGTAAAAGGAACTTGAAGATTGATGGAATAGAAAGATTCCATCCATCTGAAATTCACTCTCTATCTAAAGCTGATGATGATGGGAACACTATTATTTGCTAATAAGCAAGCACCCAAACGTTGAAGGGTAGCTAAGTTTAATTAATTGCAAGACCAGAAGACTGCAAGAAGGAACAAGATAGCTAGAGGAGCAATCTGGATAATAGATAGTGGATGTTCGAAGCACATGACATGTGACAAGAATCTGTTATCAGATTACATTGAAAAACCAGGACCTCAGGTCACCTTTGGAAGCAACTCAAAAGGGTATACCAGAGGATATGGAAACATAAGAGTTGGCAAGACCACCATCTCAAATGTATCGTATGTTGAGGGTCTTAGTCACAATCTATTTTCTGTAAGTCAGCTCTGTGCTAACGACAATCAGATCGTTTTTGATATTAATAAGTGTTTTGTGAAGAACAAGGAAGGAGATGAGATACTCCTTACCGGTAAATTGTAGGATAGACTATATATTGTCCAGTGGACAAACCAGATCGAGACCTGCTTAGTCACTAAGACTGTATCAGAAACCAGCTGGTTATGGCATAAGAGATTAAGTCACCTAAACTTCAAGTCAATCAACAGGATTGTCAAAGAAAGATTAGTGGAAGGACTACCAGATCAAGTATATGATAAAGATCATATATGTGATGCCTGTCAAGCTGGAAAGCAAACGAGATCATCCTTTACAAGCAAAACAGCTCACTCAACATCGAGAATACTGGAGCTTTTGCATATGGATCTGTTTGGACCAGTTAAACCACTAAGCATAAATGGAAGAAAATACACCTTAGTAATCATTGATGACTACTCAAGGTTCACCTGGGTCATCTTTCGGTTAAAGAAGAAAGAGACACTAGTCAAACTACCTGATTTTCTACACAAGATCACCAAACAAAAAGAGGTGAGTGTAGTTACCATCAGAACAGATCGTGGAACAGAATTTCTCAACCAGAAGATTGAAGCATACTGCAATAAGATGGGAATTACTCATCAAACCTCAACAAAGTGGAGTTGTTGAGAGAAGGAACAGATCACTCAAGGAAGCAGCTCGTACTATGCTAAATGCTACCAATCTACCCAAGAAGTTCTGGGCAGAAGCGATATACACAGTCTGTTATACTCAGAACAGATCATCAATAACACTCAGACATGGAAAGACTCCTTATGAGATTTGGAACAACAGAAAGCCTAAGATCTCTTTCTTTTGCACTTTTGGTTGTTTGTGTTACATACACAATAATGAGAAATCTCAATTAAGGACTTTTGATAACAAAACGGACCCTGGAATATTCTTAGGATATTCAGATGTTAGTAAAGCATATCGAGTCTACAATAAGAACTCTCATATTGTGGAGGTAACATCTCATGTTGTTTTTGATGAGTCTATTGTTGTTGGGAACCCCATAAAATATTCTAAGTTTTGATGATGCTTCTTC
>JAPKLX010000225.1:0-54429 GCA_026898415.1 Leonotis leonurus
GTTGACTAATTTTACTTTGAGATTTTCTGGTTTGAGACTCTCTGGTTTAGCTTTCTGTCAATGAGACTTGCTGGTTTTGAGACTTTCTGGTTTAGCTTTCTGTCTTTGAGACTTGCTGGTTTTGAGACTTTCTGGTTTAGTATTCTGTCTCTGGTCAATCTGGTTGCTTTCTTTTAGCAATTCCTGGTTGGAATTTATTCAATCTGTATTAGCGTGATTAGTGATCTGGTGTTAGTTCCCTGTAGGATTTTATCAATCTGGATCATGATGATCTGGTTTTGATCCTATCTTCAAGATTTAAGAGTCCTAGTTTTCCACAAAGCATCTTAAATCTTTCTTCTGGTAGTGCCTTAGTGAGGATATCTGCTCTCTGAACTTCAGTGGGTATCTTCTCGATCTGTACATGTTTTCTTTCAACATGGTCTCTTATGAAGTGATGTCTCACATCAACATGTTTGCATCTGGTGTGCAGCACTGGGTTCTGTGTGATTGCTATAGCACTTGAGCTGTCACAGAAAATAGGAATTTCCTTGACATCAATCTCATAGTCCTTGAGCTGTTGTCTTAACCACAGTATTTGTGCACAACAACTTCCAGCTGCCATATATTCTGCTTCTGTAGTTGAAGTGGCAACTGATGTCTGTTTCTTTGAGAACCAAGAAATCAGTTTATTCCCTAAAAATTGACATGTACCAGATGTTGACTTTCTGTCTAGTTTACATCCAGCATAATCTGAGTCAGTATATCCAGATAGCTCAAAATTGTCTTCACACGGATACCATAATCCTATATGGGCTGTTCCCTTAAGATATCTTAGTATCTTCTTAGCAGCTTCCATGTGAGACTCTTTGGGATTTGCTTGATATCTAGCACATACTCCTACTGTAAAGGTGATGTCAGGTCGACTGGCAGTAAGATAGAGTAATGATCCTATGATCCCTCTGTATTGTGTTATGTTAGCTGGTTTTCCCTCGGGGTCTGGATCAATTTTCCCATTTGTCTGCATTGGAATTTTCACTGGATTACTGTTTTTTAATCCAAACTTGGCTAGCAGATCGTTGATGTATTTTGTCTGATTGATAAAGATACCATCTGGTAGCTGCTTGACCTGCAAACCTAAAAAGAAACTCATTTCTCCCATCATGGACATTTGATACTTATTTTTCATAAGTTCAGCAAATTTGTCACATAGATAGGTGGATTGAGATCCAAAGATAATATCATCTACATAGATCTGGACTAAGAGAATATGTTCTTTGACTTTGATAACGAACAAAGTCTTATCAACAGATCCTCTTTTGAATCCAGATTCTAGTAGAAAGGTTGATAAGGTCTCATACCAAGCTCTAGGGGCTTGTTTTAGACCATAGACTGCTTTAGCTAGTCTGTATACTTTCTGATCTGGATCTGCCTCTTCAAATCCAGGTGGCTGTTCCACATATACTTCTTCTTCAAGAATACCATTGAGGAAGGCACTTTTGACATCCATCTGGTATACCTTGAATTGTCTGTGAGCAGCATATGCCAAAAACAGTCTTATTGCTTCTAATCTGGCTACTGGTGCGAATGTTTCATCGAAATCAATGCCTTCTTGTTGATTATAGCCTTTAGCTACTAATCTGTCTTTGTTTCTGACTACTTCACCATTCTCATCTCGTTTGTTTTTGAACACCCATTTTACACCTATTACTCCTTGATGTTTGGGTCTGTCCACGAGATACCAGACTTTTCTTTTGAACTCATTTAGTTCTTCTTGCATTGCTATTATCCAATCTGCATCTTGGAGTGCTTCATAAGCATCAGATGGCTCCAAGCAAGATAAATAACAACTCAATAATGCACTTTCTCCATGCATTCTTCTAGTTTTCACACGATCTGATGGGTTCCCAACGATCTGTTCTGGTGGATGGTCTTGTATCCATCTTCTTCTCCTAGTCATCTCTTCATCAGATAACTCAGGATAAGGTTGGTCTGTTGGTTCCTCAAATTCAGGGTGTGCTGTTAATATAGCTTGAAATGGATTCTCATCTGGACTTTCTTCTGGATGTTGATCATCATTAGTAGTAATAGTATTATTGTCTTCTGTTGATGATCTGTTTTCATTCAGGTTGGTTAGTGATATTCCCCCTTGTTGTATGATCTCCTCAGCAATAGGTTGAGTGATAACTTCTTCATCTTCACTCCTTGAATTCCAGATAAGAATATCTTCCAGTAATAGATCATTCATCCTTCTGGTTGTCACCTGATTGTCTGTCTGCTTCTCATCTGGTGATCTGTACTCAATAATAGACTCATCAAATACAACATGAGGTGTTACTTCCACAATATGAGAATTCTTATTGTAAACTCGATAGGCTTTGCTGACATCAGAATATCCTAAGAATATTCCAGGGTCTGTTTTGCTATCAAAAGTTTTCAACTGAGATTTCCCATTATTGTGTATGTAACATAAACAGCCAAAAGTTTTAAAATAGGAAATCTTGGGCTTTCTGTTGTTCCATATTTCATATGGAGTCTTTCCATGTCTGAGTGTGATGGATGATCTGTTTTGAGTATAGCAGGCTGTGTATATAGCTTCTGCCCAAAACTTCTTCGGTAGATTTGTAGCATTAAGCATCGTGCGAGCTGCTTCTTTGAGTGATCTGTTTCTTCTCTCAACTACTCCATTCTGTTGAGGAGTTCGAGCAGCAGATGTTTGATGGGTGATTCCCATCTTGTTGCAGTATGCTTCAATCTTCTGGTTGAGAAATTCTGTTCCTCGATCTGTTCTGATAGAGGTTATACTCATCTCTTTCTGTTTCGTGATCTTGTGTAGAAAGTCAGGGAGCTTGTCTAGGGTCTCTTTCTTCTTCAGCAGAAAGATGACCCAAGTGAATCTTGAGTAATCATCTATGATTACCAATGTGTACTTTCTCCCATTGATACTTAGAGGTTTGACTGGTCCAAACAGATCAAGGTGTAACAGCTCTAGTGTCCTTGATGTTGAGTAAGCTGTTTTGCTTGTAAAGGATGATCTGGTCTGCTTTCCAGCTTGACAAGCATCACATATGTGATCTTTATCATACACCTGATCTGGTAGTCCTTCTACTAACCTTTCCTTGGCAATCCTGTTGATTGATTTGAAATTAAGATGACTTAATCTCTTATGCCATAACCAGCTTGTTTCTGATACAGTCTTAGTGACTAAGCAGGTCTCGATCTGGTTTGTCCACTGGACAATATATAACCTATCCTGCAGTTTACCGGTAAGGAGTGTTTCATCTCCTTCCTTGTTCTTTACCAGACAGTTGTTAGTATCAAAAACAATCTGATTGCCATTTGCACAAAACTGACTTACAGAAAACAGATTATGACTAAGACCCTCAACATATGACACATTAGTGATAGTGGTCTTGCCAACTTTGATGTTTCCATACCCTCTGGTATATCCTTTTGAATTACATCCAAAAGTGACCTGTGGGCCTGGTTTCTCTATGTAATCTGTCAGTAGGTTCTTGTCACAAGTCATGTGTTTTGAACAACCACTATCTATAATCCAGATAGTTCCTCTTGCTATCTTACTCCTTCTTGCAGTTCTTTGATCCTGCAATTAATCACACTTAGCTACCCTTTCAACGTTTGGGTGCTTGATTATTAGCAAACAATCCTTTTCGAATCCAGAATATTCTAGGGTTAGGAACAGCAATATAGCAGGTAATGATGTTTCCCTCATTATCTGCTTTAGATACAGAGTGTATTTCAGATGGATGAAATCTCTCTATCTTATCCTTCTGTAATCCTTTCTTAGTATGTTCTGTTCTGTTGACAATTTTTGTCCTGTTGACAGTTTTTGTCCTGTTGACATTAGCTCTTTGAAGGTGTTCTGTTTCTGTGTAGTGAGCTGGTTGTCCCCTGGTTTGATGATACTGTCTGTTCTTTGCATCTTTCATTATCATCTTTTGAGGATAACCTTTCTTGTTTTTCAAGTCTTTCACTTGATCTGGTATTTTCTTCCTTTCTGGTACGAAGCTTATAGTTCCTGAAGATTTTTCTGAGTGACCTGGATATCCCAAACCATATGTGCCCTTTTGTTGCATATTGATTAGCAACTTGGCACGCTCATCACTCTTGTATATCATTTCCTTTCCCTTCTTGATCTTTTCCTCAGCAACATTATTTCTGGTAACCAGATCCTTGACTTTTGAATTAAGAGAGTGAACCTCACTGTCTTTGCTCTTGATCTGTTCTTCCAGATCAGTAATTTTGGCAACAAATTTAGTGTTTGCTGTGCTTAGAGTCTGCTCAATCTTCTTTAATCTGTCATTCTCTTCAACTACTTCTTTGAACAGCCTTTTGATGCTTGAGTAGCTTTTGAACATCTCATCTATTTCATTCCATGAATATTCTGCTTGATCTTCACTTTCATGTTCAAGATTATTTTCATTATCTGAGGAATTTGAGTAGCAAGAATTTACCTCAACTTCATCTAGACCGTTGTCCAAGCCTACATAGCATTCATTCCAGCTTTCTTCGTCGTCAGCAATGAAGGCTTCATCATTTTCTGATGAGTTGTCTGAGAAATGACTCGAGCTGCTTGAGTTCTGTTCAGCTATCATCGCTTTTCGCTCATATTTAAGCTTTCGATCTCGTTTGGCTCTTAGTTCTTCTCTTTGGCTTCTGGACAGATTAGGACAATCTGTTTTGAAGTGACATGTTCTGCCACATTCAAAGCAAGTATAATTTGTAGAACTTGAGGTCTTTGTTGTTTTAGTAGTCTGCTGTTTAGATTCATTTTTGTCATCAGATCGATCATTATCATACTTCCTGTTGAAGTTCCTCTTGTTATCTTTGTAGAAGCGTCTGTATTTCTTCGATCTGGTTTCCATCTTGTCCATTCGTTTGGCTATCATTGAAAACTCTTTTAGGAGTTTGTCATACCCTCTCTCTTCATCTGGAGTAGCAGACTCAGAAAGATCATCTGGTTTGCTCTTCGCTTTGAAGGCTACCTCTTTGTCCTTCTTTGTACTGCTCTCTGCCTTTTTGGACAGATGATCTGGTCCTCGAATTCTTTGAATGTCACATTCATGACCTTCGAGATGATCAAATAAGGCTTCAGTAGACAGATCATTGAAGTCTGCTCTTAGAGGTTGCATTGCAGCATAGATCTCCCAGCTTGGTGGAAGTGCTCTAAGAACTTTCATGTTTTTCTCCCTTTGAGTATATTTGTTCCTTTTGAGCGCAGATATCTCAAGGAGAATTCCAGTGAATCTCATCTTCATCTGTTCTATTGTTTCGCCTGGTTTCATTTTGAATTCATCATATTTGTTGCAGGCTATAGACAGCTTGTTCTCGATCATCACTTCAGATCCTAGGGCTAGGTCTCTCAAGGCTTCCCACATCTCTTTGGCAGTATCCAGATCTTGGATTTTAGCCAGATGTATGCCTTTGACCGTGCTGGAGATGATCCCTTTGGCAAAGTCATCGAGATTTGCCTCTCTTCTTTCTTCAGAGGTGTATTTTCTGGGATCTTTTAGAACAGTTTCTTTAACTGCTCCTGTATCTGTGATACGGGTGGTTTCTTCAGTAATTGCCAATGGTCCCTCTTCGATTACTTTCCACATCAAGCAGTGATGGGCTTTGAGGCACATTTTGATTCTGAAACTCCATTCTCTATATCCTTGGATAGAGAATTCTTCGCAAGCCCTGATAACAGATGACTCCATAACAAACAGAATGCTCGTGAATGAAAAAGGTTTTCCTAGATCTATTCAAGTAGACCACGCAGGTTTTAACCCTGTGAAACAAAACAATGGTCAGTTTGAACCACTGCTCTGATACCACTTGTTGGTCCCGGAAGAGCAAGGTTTGGTGTATGGGGGGGGGGGAATACACCAAATACTAACTTTTCAGTTTACTTGACGTTTTATTAGAGAGCTCAAGCTATTCTATACAAGAGATTGCTTGGAATGACTGACCAGATCGATATACAGATCAGTAGCTGGTTTAGTCCAAACAGATTACTCTCTAAGTGTAAACACCTAACAGATAATAAGAGTGATCTTATTACCTCCTGAGTGTAGAGTGAGTGCGGAATAATGGTGGATTTAGTGTATGCTCTTGTTTAGAAAAACCTTAAGGAGTTAATCAGATCGATTAAGCAGATTGTTTAAGAATGCAGATTATATGATAGTGCAGAGGGTTAGAATAATAAACAACAGATAATAAGGAATGCAGGAATGTAAAGCACACAGTGTTTAACGTGGTTCGGGAAATCCCTACGTCCACGATCTGGTCAAAACTAGACCAGATTATCCACTACTAGGATACTCTGCTTCTTTATACTCGTGGAGAACGAGTCACAAGTACCAATCACAACTAGAGTGATTATGCACGAATGAAGGGTCGTGTCCCTTTACAACAGATTACCTCTACGTTACCACTAGAAGACTACTAGCTAGCAGGGTGATCTCCTTTCTCTCGACAAGACAGACTTGAATCGAGGTGGTTGGTGTGATGTAGAATCACAGAATGTTGAAGCTCTAAGTCTGGAATGCAGAGTGCTTGAAGGATAATTGCAGTATAGTTCGTGCGTGTTCTCTCCCTGTTTCCAGATTGTTGTCTTCAACTATATAGGCTTTGAATTTTAAATTCTAGCCGTTGTTGATTGGCGTGAGATAGATGGTATATTGCCAATCAATGGTTTCTATCATATCTGTTCTTGCCATATGGGAAAGGTTGACTCAATCTTTGATTTATGGAAATCAGATTGTTAACGGTCTCTTTCCTTATATGATTAAGTCGTAGATCTTCTTTCCAAACCCTGTTGGATGGACCTTGATCTTGACGTGGCAAGTGTATATGATGTGTAGGATGATGTCAGCTAATGACTTGATGGCTCAATCGCTCTGGTGCATCGCTGTAGGCATCGATCTGGTCATCGATCTGGTCTCCGATTTGGTCGCTGTCTGTTACAGCAGATCGATTCCTTTAAGTGTGAAGTCTTGACCTTTATCCTATTCTAAGTTGAGAATGACTTCTAAAGGAACATCTCCTTTACATTTTAAGTCATCTCCTAATCTGTTCCAAAACAGAAATCACTTAATCTATAGTGATCTGGTTTTTACACGAGGAACAGGTTAGTACTAAGCTAAGTGTGTTTCGAGATACCATCATCAACACTAAAATCTTTAGGGTTCCCAACAAATAACACTAACATTCCATAAGCCTATTTTTTTAGATCGTCTAATTTCATTAAACATTATAAACGTTATCTAAATTTTAAAACAATTAAAATATATACTACAAAAAATAATTTCCCGTGCAGCTGCATGGGCAAAAATACTAGTTTGGAGACAAATTGTGTTCTTTATATATGTTGGATATTTTAGTGTAATTGGATTAACTTGTTTGATCAATATCGTCGTAATAATACATCATATAAGTTTGGTGGTGCGAAGTGCACACTTATATGAGTTTATTATGATATTAGGGGCGAAGCCCCTAAAGGGCGGGGTCCGAGGGGCAGCGCCCCTGGCGGGGTCCAAGGGGCAGAGTGAAATGTGCAGGAAATTCATTCGGAAATTCATTCTGACAAAGTCGCTGTACAGGAAATTCATCGGAAATTTCATTTTCGAAATTACAAGGAACTGAAATGTGCAGCCAGCGACCGCTGGGAAGGTGCAGAATCAAACGAAAATGGAGAACAGTAGCCAGCGGCCGCTGGCTTCCCAGCGGTCGCTGGCAGCCACTCGCTGAAAATAACAGAAGGCAGTAGCCAGCGACCGCTGGCTAGCAGTTAGTTGCGTGTTTTTAAGTGTTCCGAACGTATTTCTGACAGGTACAGAACTAATAACTCTGGAGTGTTCTTAAAAGAACAGAACCCTTTTGATCAAAACTCCTCAATATACATACAAAAGTTTGAACTCTGAATTGTATCCGATCGAGTAATTCGATAGTACCGTCGAATTGATTCGATCTGAAAGTGTATCACGCCTTTCAGAAAATCCAGTTTTTCTTCTGTTTGTCAATTTACTCCTACAAAGATCGAATCAATTAAGATGGCGAACAGAGAATTTGTGAAGGATTTGAATAGGCATTTCGAGAAGTTGGACAAGTTTGCTGGGCAGGATTTCAGACGCTGGCAGAAGAAGATGCACTTCATGTTGACGAATCTCACGGTTGTGTATGTTCTAAGTACTCCCAAGCCCGAGTTTGTTGAAGACGAAACTCTGGAACAAACGAGGAGACGCTCGAAGTGGGAGAACGATGATTACATATGTCGTGGCCACATCTTGAATGGTATGTCTGATTCCCTCTTTGATGTGTATCAAAACGTAGAGTCTGCAAAGGAATTGTGGGATTCCCTCGAAGCCAAATACATGGCAGAAGATGCCTCGAGCAAGAAGTTTCTTGTTGGTAATTTTATAAATTATAGAATGGTAGATTCGAGGCCTGTCATGGAGCAGTATAATGAATTGCTTAGAATATTGGGACAATTTGCCCAATATGATATGAAAATGGATGAATGCATTTATGTTTCTAGTATCATCGATAAGTTGCCACCCTCCTGGAAGGATTTTAAAAATAATCTGAAACATAAGAAGGAGGAGCTGACTTTGGTCAAACTTGGAAGTCATTTCCAAATTGAACAAAATATCCGTGATATGGAAAGGGTTTCTGTTGGTGATACTAAAACAGTGCCTGGTTCCGCTGTGAACATGGTGGAAGAGGGTGAATCCTCGAAGGCTGCTTACAATGCCGGTAAAGGGAAACGAAAGTTTCAAGGGAACAACAGTAAGGCTCCTAATAAGAAGCCTAAGCTGACTTGTTGGAAGTGTTGTAGACCCGGGCACTTCAAGAAGGACTGTAGGTCTTGAAAGGGTGGAGGAAAAGGGAAAAATGGGGCTGGTTCAAGTGGATCCAAGGATCCCGGAAAGTAATCAGGTCCGGTTTTGATACCCTATGATCATTCTGTTGAGAATTATGTATCCGTAATCTCTGAAGCATTTTATGTGCAGGATGATGATGTTTCTTGTTGGGTTGATTCGGGTGCAACATGTCATGTATGCAAGGATCTTCAATGGTTCAAGGAATTCAAGTCAATTGAAGATGGATCTTTATTAAAGATGGGCAATGTTGCTACCGAACCAATCAAAGGACTAGGAAATGTTAAGCTAGTATTTACCTCTGGAAACTCTTTGTTATTAAGTAATGTTCTGTATGTACCTGGTATTCGTAAGAACTTAGTGTCTAGTATTATGTTGAACAATTGTGGATATAAGCAAGTGTTTGAAAGTGACAAGTATATCTTGTCGAGACATGGTTCCTTTGTTGGATTTGGTTATCTTAATGGTATGTTTAAGTTGAATTTGGATATTTCTTTTGTTAAGAATTCTGTTTGCATGGTATCTACTAGTTCTAGTATTAATTTTGGCAAAGCTGAATTATGGCATGCTAGACTAGGACACGTGCATTATAAGAGGTTGAAAGATATGTCGAAAATGAGTTTGATACCTGCTTTTGAGTTGAATGCTGAAAAGTGTAAAACTTGCATGTTGACTAAGATTAGTAGACAGCCTTTCCCTAAGCATGTTGTCAGAGATACTTCTTTATTAGAACTTGTACACAGTGATTTGTGTGACTTTCATTCTACTCCGTCACTTGGTAATAAAAAGTATGTTGTTACTTTTATTGATGATGCTACTAGATATTGCTATGTCTATTTGTGCCATTCGAAAGACGAAGCTCTTGATAAATTTAAAATCTATAAAGAAGAGGTAGAGCTCCGTCATGGTGTGAAGATAAAAACTCTTCGCACTGATAGGGGAGGTGAGTACTTTGATCCAGTGTATTTTAAATCTACTGGTATAGTACATCAGACCACAGCTCCATATACACCACAACAAAATGTTGTAGCTGAAAGGAAGAATAGAACATTGAAAGAAATGGTTAATTCAATGTTGTGCTATTCTGGTTTAAGTGAAGGTTTTTGGGGTGAGGCTATGTTGACAGCCTGTTACTTACTGAATCGAGTTCCTAACAAAAGGAACAAGATAACCCCTTATGAACTTTGGTATAAGAAACCACCAAAACTAAGCTATTTAAGAGTTTGGGGTTGTAGAGTTGTGGTGAGACTAACTGATCCTAAAATGAAAACCATAGGCCAAAGAGGTGTAGATTGTGTTTTCATTGGTTATCCTGAAAATTCAATTTGTTATAGATTCTAATTCATAGAATCTAATGACTATGTAGTTGTGCACTCTATTATTGAGTCAAGGGATGCTGATTTTGGCAATGAGAATAGATTCACATCTATACCTAAACCTGGAGACATGATTGCAAGCTCTAGTAATTCTGGTATGAGTGACCGAGTGACTGATGCACCTCCTGAGCCTAGGAGGAGTATTAGAACACGGAAAACTAAAACTTTTGGTGATGATTTCCAATTGTATTTGGTGGAAGGATCCAGGACTGAAATTAAGTTTCACTATCAATATTGTTTCAATATTGATGGTGATCCAAGGACATATAATGAAGCTATGGCTTCTAGGGATAATGCATTCTAGAAAGAGGCAATCCAAGATGAGATTGACTCTATTTTGCACAACAATACTTGGAAATTGTGTGATTTACCACCTGGGTGTAAACCTTTGGAAAGTAAATGGATCTTCAGAAGGAAGATGAAGGTAGATGGAAGCATTGACAAGTTTAAAGCTACTCCCTCCTATTTTTTTTAAATGATGTTTTGAGTTTATGCACAACTATTAAGGAAATCTTTTTATACCTATATTAACCTTATTTAATGCTAATTTATTCTCAATAACTTTAATTATTTTAGTGTAGAAACAATAAAAGAGAGCCTCGTATAAAGTAATTTAAGTGTAAAAGCAATTAAAGATACATTAAATGTTAAGAATATGATAAAATTTAAATGAATTTTCATGATTTAAATAAGGGTATGATGGACAAAAATATCTAAAACATCATTTATTTTTCAAAAAGTTCAAAAGGTCAAAACATCATTTATAAAAAATAGGAGGGAGTAGATTGGTTATCCAAGGCTTTAGACAAAAGGAAGGTATTGATTTCTTTGATACTTATGCTCCTGTGGCTAGGATTACTACCATTAGATTATTGTTAGCACTTGCAGCTATACATAATCTTGTAATTCACCAAATGGATGTAAAGACAACATTCTTGAATGGTGAATTGGATGAAGAGATTTACATGAAACAACCCGAAGGTTTTGTCATGCATGGTAATGAACATAAAGTTTGTAAGTTGATGAAATCTCTTTATGGACTAAAGCAAGCTCCTAAGCAATGGCATCAGAAGTTTGATGATGTTGTGTTGTCTAATGGTTTTGTACTTAACCAAGCAGACAAGTGTGTATATAGCAAGTTTGATACTTCTGGTAAAGGAGTAATAATTTGCTTATACGTGGATGACATGTTGATCTTTGGAACTGACCAAGATCAAGTAGATAAAACAAAGGAATTCTTGTCATCTAAGTTTGATATGAAAGACATGGGGGAGGCTGATGTGATACTTGGAATTAAGATCACACGTGGAGAACATGGCATATCTATTTCTCAATAACATTATATTAAGAAGGTATTGGAAAAGTTTAATCTCAAAGATTGTTCTCCAACAGGAACTCCTTTAGATCCTAGTGCAAAACTCATGCTTAATAAAGGAGTTGCTGTGAATCAGCTTGAATATTCAAAGGCTATTGGTTCTCTCATGTATGCTATGATTAGTACCAGACCTGATATAGCCTTTGCAATTGGAAAACTGAGTAGATATACTCACAATCCTAGTTTAATCCATTGGCAAGCAATTAATCGAGTATTTAAATACTTGAAAGGAACTAAGGATTATGAGTTGACTTATTCTGGATTTCCTTCTGTTCTTGAAGGTTATTCTGATGCAAGTTGGATTACCAATTTGGAAGATCATTCTTCTAATAGTGGTTGGACATTCCTTCTTGGAGGTGGTGCTATATGTTGGGCATCAAAGAAACAAACTTGCATTACTAATTCAACAATGGAATCTGAGTTTGTGGCTTTAGCAGCAGCTGGTAAAGAGGCTGAATTGCTAAGAAATTTGGTTTATGAAATTCCATTGTGGCCTAAACCGTTGTCACCAATATCTATCAGATGTGATAGTGCAGCTACTTTGGCTAAGGCATATAGTCAAGTGTACAACGGAAAGTCTCGACACTTAGGTGTTAGACATAGCATGATACGTGAACTTATCACAGATGGTGTGATATCTGTAGAGTTTGTAAGAACTCAACACAATTTAGCCGATCATTTAACCAAAGGGTTAAGTAGAGATCTTGTGCGCAAATCGGCTGTGGGGATGGGTTTAAAGTCCACTAGAAATCTCTAATATTAAGATACCCAATTCCCATCTAGTATGATGCTAGGTGCTGAATTCAATGTGGAAGGCTTAATATTTCGAGATTAGAACACATTAAAGAATTATCCCAAGGTATGTGTTCGGACCTGCAAGTTAAGAAGGTTGAATGTATACATTCTTAATAGCTCTTTTGACAAATTGCATATGCAGGTGCAAGAATAAAAGAGCTACCTATACAAGCATGAAGTTTAGCTGCTTCAAGAAGCTGAGACTTGGCTTTGACATGCTTATGAAGGATAAGGACACAGACTAGTAAAATATAGTGTCAGGATAGAACATATAAGTATGTAAACATTTGTGTACATTATCTTCGTGTATTCAATATGAATTCACAGGGTTCAATCCTTAGAGATACCCTGTTATTCGAATATATGGAATGTGTAGTGTACTAAGATGAAATTCAATCGTTACGATATTTCATTTATGCAAATGTTTGAATGTTTGAGATGACTTGTTTTAGTTAATCAAGGATTACACTAAAATAGGGGAGGATTGTTGGATATTTTAGTGTAATTGGATTAACATGTTTGATCAATATCGTCGTAATAATACATCATATAAGTTTGGTGGTGCGGAGTGCACACTTATATGAGTTTATTATGATATTAGGGGCGAAGCCCCTAAAGGGCGGGGTCCGAGGGGCAGCGCCCCTGGCGGGGTCCAAGGGGCAGAGTGAAATGTGCAGGAAATTCATTCGAAAATTCATTCTGACAAAGTCGCTGTACAGGAAATTCATCGGAAATTTCATTTTTGAAATTACAAGGAACTGAAATGTGCAGCCAGCGACCGCTGGCTTCCCAGCGGTCGCTGTGGTGCAGAATCAAACGAAAACGGAGAACAGTAGACAGCGGCCGCTGGCAGCCACTCGCTGAAAATAACATAAGGCAGTAGCCAGCGACCACTGGCTTCCTAGCGGCTACTGGCTAGCAGTTAGTTGCGTGTTTTTAAGTGTTCCGAACGTATTTCTGACAGGTACAGAACTAATAACTCCGGAGTGTTCTTAAAAGAACAGAACCCTTTTGATCAAAACTCCTCAATATACATACAAAAGTTCGAACTCTGAATTGTATCCGATCGAGTAATTCGATAGTACCATCGAGTTGATTCGATCTGAAAGTGTATCACGCCTTTCAGAGAATCCGGTTTTTCATCTGTTTGTCAATTTACTCCTACAATATATTATATATTAATTTTTTTGTGTTCTTTAAGACAAATTGTGTTCTTTATATTGTGCGTTGTTTATATTTCGCAAGCGAGCACGTTAAATAATTGTGTTCTTTATATTGTGCGTTGTTATTTATTGATTGATTTGTTTATATTTCACAAGCAAGCTGATCAATAAAGAACAAATTGTGCATTCTTGAGTCAATCAATAAATAACAATGTGCAATATAAAGACACAATTATTTAATGTTGTTTGAGAAACTCCATATGTTCACGGTCGATCAATACTAGATCGATAAATCTATTAACTTTGTATTCTTTATTTATTTATTTTCGTTGAGTACAAATTCAATCTCTTTTATTTATACTCATTGAGAACGAAATTACATCTCTTATAGTTACCTCGAGAACGAGTTACCTTTTAAAGTTTACATGATTGTTTTTCCTCTTTACAACTCTATTACAACAAGTGAGCTGACTTGTGCTCTCTTGGTTGATGCTACAATTACTCTAGAAAATCAGATTGATCTTATGACCAAATCATTATATCGATATGTCTTATACTTTAATCAACCTGCAACACAACAATAAAGGTCGATCCTATGACACAAATTGTAAACTTATATGTCATTACATTGCGATCTCCCTTCGAACACTAAAAATAAGTATAATAAGATTCATCTATATTAATCAGATCATTAACTTGATATGCCATTACATTGTAGACGATCTGCTACTAAAACACAATCAGGTTGATCTCATATAGATCATGTCGATACTTATCAACATGTCCTTACATATTAGATCAGCACGTTTAAGTATAACTCTAGACAAGTAAATAAAACACATATCAATCTCATATGGTACAAGTCATTACCTCAACAAGTCCATTAACATTATGTCGATATGTTACTATTAAAGCAGTAAACAATTAAGCATTAATATAGACAATTAATCACAACACAAGATGGTTTTGATAGCATCATCAAAACATATGATAACATCAACCCCATCAAAAAGATACCTAACAACTGTCAGCATTAACGGTCATATTAGCATTTAATGCTTACTAATGATACCGCATCAACTAGTTTTTAAATGTTATACTCATAAATACTTCAAGTAATTATTCATAATCAACAAGCAATCCAAAAGTAACAGAGCTAATACGCTTCAAGAATTTCTCAAAGCTTCAAAGAAAACCCATTATTCATTCTAGAGAGAATAAATTATTTAGTGTTGTATCCTAGAGAGAAATCAATATTTTGGAGAAATCATCTAGAACTACATATTTATATTTTAGTTCTCACGCCATTAGTTCTAGAAAACCATTTATAGCCAAAACATTATCAAGTTCTGTAACTGTAATAGAGTAAAAAGAAGGTAGCTTAAGCGGGATCTAGTTTTGATTCCATGTTGTAACTTTGATTTGGTCTTATGGTTCGTTTTCATTGATGTAGCTTTGACTTGAACTTATGGTTCGTTCTCAGCGAGTATAAACAAAAGAGAGAATTCGTACTCAGCGAAGATAAATAAGAGAGAGATCCAATGTTAAGAGATTCACCGATCTAACTTTGATTGGTCGTGAACGTAGGGATTTTCCCGAACTATGTTAAATACTTGTGTTCTTTTGCATTATGCATTTAACTACTCTATTGATCTATCATTGTTCACCAACAAACTATTTACCAATGAGTTAATTTCTTAATCAATGTGTTAGAGAACACTTGACTAAAAATAAAATATTTTATAAGTATAAGAGCAACCAACATACCACCGAATTTAAATTTAAATAACATTTCCACCCTCCAAACGAGAGGTTTTGGCTAGCCGTTCACTCACCTTTGATCGTTGACAAGAGCGGAAAAATTCACTCAAAATATTGATGTCAGGAATATGAGTATCAACAATAAAATTGGAAATATTCTTTTTATATTTAAAATATCAGGTAACAGATATTCCCGAAGATGCTCTTGGTGCAATGACAAGTACCAGTTTAACTTGGGGGTGATGATTTAGTAGCGGTGGATGACAAAGTAGCTTTGTTACCTATTCCATGGGGAACCATGCTTTTTTTAACACGACTTGGTGTTCACATATAAGTTGACATGGTCCATCAAGTTACCAGTCGATCTGAGTTCACTAGATAACCTCACTCTGATTCAATAGATTATTTGAGAAGTGAGTTAACTTCTCATAGGATTCATCGACATGTTATCCCTGTTCAATATTGTTCCATCAAGCTGAGTTGAACTCTTGACTTGCCATCATTCGAGAAAACCAAGAAAAGTTAGAATTTGGTGTATTCTCCTTCCCTCATATACCAAACATGTTCTTTCCAATACCCAACATATGATGTAATAAATACTTTTGGAGTAACTAGTTAATTTTCATGGATTATTGAATTGAGTGAATGATCAAGATTTATGGAATAAGTTGGACGTGAACAATACCATTGTTAAGAGATTACACTTTTGTTTCTCTATAAACGTGTTAAATTTATGACTCTTGGTAAGAGAACGAATGGTTACATACTTTGCAATTTCAAAATGATTTTATCTTAAATTCTAATTAAGCATGAAATTTTCTTGAGGACAAGAAAATGAAAAAGTGTGGGAGAGTTGTTTAATACATATTTGAATTTTTTTAGTAGTTGTTTAGTTCGTGTTTTCAACATTGTTTATGCTTTTTTGCTCGTCTTTTATATTGTTTTTCACGTTTCCATTGTATTTCTTGGAATTGGAGGTATACAAAGAATTTGATGTGGAACTGGTGCGAAAAATGACGCAATTGAGATTAGGAAAGTCGAGCATGATTGGAACGTTTGCAAGTTGAAAAGAGGACTAGTCGTGGGTTGCAAAACACCCAAAAACCCATGTGTATTGCTAGGTAGTTTTACGGAGAACCATGATTAGCATCGGTTAGATCTAGGGGTGTATTCGAATCAAATTGGACTAAATATTGTTAGGTTCGAGTCCTGTTCGAGCTTAGTTCGAGTTCTAGAAATCAAACTCGAGTTTGGTTCGATAAATAAAAATAGAGCATGAGTTTAGTTTTTTATTATTTGATCTCGTTAAATATTCGAGCTCAAAGTCTTTTATTAAATTATTTTATTTAAATATATATATATATATATATATTACATAAATTTGATAAGTTCGTGAACTAGTTCGTATATAAAGTTTGCAAACTATTCGAAGTTCGATCGGCTTGTGTTTAAGTTTCGTGAACAAGCTCTTTAACAAAGTTCGCGAACTATTTGAAACTCGGTTCATTAAAATTATATTTGAACATGTTTGCGAACTTTTTGAACCGAATATCATTGAGCTGGAGTTCGGCTCAAAATTTTATTGAAGCTCGATTCGAGATTCAAGTTTGATTTGTTTAGTAAATGAACAAATCTGTAATGAACTTTTATTGGACCGAGCTCTGAATAATTCACAAATAATTTGGTTCACTTACACCCTTAGCTAGACCCTACCGGTCGTTGGTCGTGCAGCCATAAATCCACAAAGCGCCCCCCCCCCCCCCCCCCCCCCAAGGGTCGCTGGACTCTAGCGATCACTGGGTGGGAGAAAATGCCTAAAAGACATTAGATTATTTTTACCCAAGTCGGACTCCTATTATATTTTCTATATATATTCTTTTAGGGTTTAAAATATCTATCAAACACTTCTATTGTTTTGTTTTTATTTTTATGCTTTTATAACATTGTTCAGATCTTGAAACTCATATTCTTTCACGATTAATCATAAGACTTCTATTGTTATTTATGGTTCATATTGTGTTTCATATCTTGTATTTGATTGTTGATATGAATATGTGTAGCTAATTTCTCAATCTAGGATTTATGGTCCTTGAATCTTTAATTCTATCAGATGAATAAATGAATGCATGTTTAGTTAAATTAGTTCCTTTAATTTAGATAATTGTTCATTATTTGGATTTCTTTATAATAGAACAACTCAGGAGATAATTTTGTTTTGGATCTTGATGTAACGAAAGTCAGTGCTCTGTCCTACTAGTCCTACTTAGGTGCTGCGACAACCTTTACCAAGTCCGAAGAATTGTAGATCACCAGATCAGCTGGATTCTAAACTGAGACTCGTGAATTTGTTACACGTTGTTTTATTCTTATTAATTGTGCTTTTTTGACCATGTATACGAAATTTATTGATTGCATGACCTGAAATACGAGAGTTATGGATTGTAAGTTAATTATAAATATGATAGTTATTAATTAACCAACTAGGCAGATTAATGACATTGAGATAATTGAGTGTCTCTGACTATTTAGAAGATTAGATTATTGATGATAGATACCTTAGTGCTACACTTTCATTTGCTATTTTTTTTTAATTTGTATTATTTCTTATATTGTTCGTAGTATAAAACTTTTTCAATTATTTATTTAGAGTGTTTAAGATATTTTCGTTGTGTGATTGTCTAGTGTAATTTATTTAGGTTCCTCTAATTGTTCCACGTGATTTGACTGAGATTAACTTATTAGCCCACAAAAAATCTTGTCCTCTTGCGAGAACCTAGAGTACACTTTTAGATTTAACATCACCACAAATTAGAGGGGAAAATAGAGGCACTAAATTGCTGGAGTGGACGAAGTATTATTATAACACTAGTTTCCATTATAGTATCTTGATATACTTCCTTGAGGTGGTTTATGTTGGAATCGTGGTTGGTCATGGATGATTGAAATGATGTTGACATAACATTTAAGTGGTTGTTCATGGATGCTTGATCATACATTTGAGTAACATAACATTTAATTTAATATAATTAAATATTTTAAGATCGATCTACGTTTCGTGTAGATGATCATGGTATATTCACATTCTCTAAATCGATTCCCGATGAGTGAGAAATAGTGGATTAAAGTTGTCACTTGTTATGGAGTTATGGGTTGAACTTGGGTTTGTTTTGGGCCAACCCAAAAGATCTTGTTGGACCAATTGTTTGTGGCCCAAAAGATGTGACCCAAAGTGAATCTGATAGAGAACAAGTCCATAGACCAGGTTAGATGATGACTTAGAATGTAATAGATTATATCCTATAGAAGTCATCTGGTTAGTTGTTGTTCTATTTGAAGAACCAGATCAGCAGGAGCTTACAAGCAAACAGATGATCTGATCGATGGCCACTCAATCTGGTTATGAAGAGAAAATTCACAGAAGATTGCAGTCATGCTTTGGAACAGTTTTAGAGCAGATTGATGTTGACCAGATTGACGTTAAACTGTTGGACCAGACCATGCAATATGGAGTGTGTCAGCCCATGACCAGATCAACCTAGTCATCTGACATACGGATAAATTGTCTAGATGTACTTAGAAAAATCCCACTCAGATTGCCACATCAGCAAATCTCACGATGATGAAATGTATATCATTAGAGATCAGGAATGGAAGGAGGATCAATCAAAGCGCGAAGAAGGAAAAAGAATCAATCATCATCTGCTTTCCATATATCAAGGATTCGGTCAACCTTTCACAAAAGACAAGAGAAGACATTATGAGATTCACATCTCTTGATTGGAAAATCATCATTTATTACAAGCCAATCAATCCCAACAGTTAGAATTTCAAAATTCTACACCTATAAAAGCTTGGAACCAACTATGCTCAGAAATCAACTCACTCATCGAAGCATTCATAGAGGAGATTTCCACATTCCAGATCGAGCTCTAAGCCGTTCGTGATCGAAATCACACCACTTGATTTAAGTCCGTCTTATCGAGAAGAAGAATGGGGATATCTTCACTAGCTAGTAGTTTTCTAGTGGATTAACGTGAATGTACTCTGTAGCAGTTGTAACTGCAAGTTGTAAAGGGACACGACCCTTATTCGTGCATAAGTTACAATTTGGTTGTGATTGGAACTTGTGGCTCGTTCTCAGCGAGTATAAAGAAGAGAGTATCCTAGTAGTGGATATCTAATCCGGGGTTTCCCGAACCACGTAAAAACAACTGTGTTATTTACTTTATGCATCTTTACTTTCAGTTGTTTTATTCACTAACCAGCACGAGAATTCAATCTGCATTCTTAATCAATCTGTCAATCTACTTGGTTAAGCTTTCTAAAGTTTTCTAATAAAGAGCACAAACTAAGTCCACCATATTCCGCACACATCGCTCTGCTGATAACAAGATCACTCTTGCTATCTACTAAGTGTTTATCACGAGAGAGATCTTACTTGGACAAAATAGCTATCGATCTGGTCAGTCAAACCTAAGCAATCTCTCACGGGAAAGCTTGATCTCTCTAAGTAATTAGTCAAGTAAACTGAAAAGTTTGTATTTGGTGTATTATTATAACACTAGTTTCTATTATAGTATCTTGATATACTTCATTTGAGGTGGTTTGTGTTGGAATCGTGGTTGGTCATGGATGACTGAAATGATGTTGACATAACATTTAAGTGGTTTTTCATGGATGCTTGATCGTATGTTTGAGTGACATAACATTTAATTTAGTATAATTAAATATTTTAAGATCGATCTACATTTTGTGTAGATGATCATGATATATTCACATTCTCTAAACCGATTCCCGATGAGTGAGAAATAGTGGATTAAAGTTTACTTGTTATGGAGTTATAGGTTGAACTTGGGCTTGTTTGCGGCCAACCTAAAAGATCTTGTTGGACCAATTGTTTGTGCCCAAAAGATGTGACCCAATTAAGTTGGGATTGCACGTGGACAAGGGAATGTCTAGATACGTTCTTGAGTTGCATCGAGTGGATGAATGTGTCTAGATTCATCCTAGTCGAACCCGTAATTGTCTTCGTTGTCTTGATGACAGTAACTCCCGTAACAACCACTGATGTTATCTAGACAGTAACTCCTGTATCAACCACTGGTGTTATGATGACAATAATTCTCGTAACTTCTTTCCCTGTCTTGATGACATTCAAAACAACATTAACTATAGCATTAACACTAGGAGTGAGATTTGTCTAGAAATATGATGCATTGTCATTGCATTCAAAAGTTTTTTTAAAAGTTTTTTAGAGTTTTTGGAGAAAACTTTGCAAAATATAAAACTTTATTTTGCATTTCACTCATTGTTGAGTCAACATTGTCCGAAGCTCAGTGCTTTCCGCATTCCAGTTCACCGGAGCTCGGTGGTTTTGTGGTGCTGCTGCCATCGAGACGAAACCGTTTTATCTTTGTGGACGACATGCCAGATCTGAGAGCACTACCGAGGCGTATCTCATCTTGCAGATAGAGGAATCCTCGACTCGGCTATTTTGGTTTTGTTTTTAATTATTGTAATTTGTATTAGATTTCAGTTACATGTTATTATTGTTGTTATCTCATCATTATCCTCCTACATCTCATTTGAACCAGTGTTTTAAAAACCGAACTGGACCGGTTGATTCGACCGGTTTAACTGCGAACCGGCCAAATAATCGGTCCGGTTATATTAATTTGGGGTCATTCGATTGACCCAATGCGAACCGGTAAAAACCAGTGAACCGAAAATTGGGTTCAATAATTATTTCAAAAAAATTTTTGAAATTTGTTAAAAGTAAGGATTGAACCCTTAACCTCACTTAAAATAAACGAACTTTGTAATCAATTGAGCTAATCAAGACATTTGTTCAGTAGATTTAAATTATTAAACTTAATATAATATTATTTTTGTTATATATAATTACTTAAAACTCTAACTACTACTACTATTTTTATTTGATTCAAAAGATTGTTAAAATTACCATTATTAAATTGTAAAATTGTTATAAAAGACATTAACAATTTTTATTTGATTTCATATAATATTTTTTCACATAAATTTCTAAAATATTATTTTGTCATAAATGTATAACAATATTAATAACTAATAACTATTAGTTCATAAAATGTATAAAGTTGTAAAATTAAATTTGATTTTTATACAAATTTTATTTAAGTATTCATATCTATATATTTTGAAATATATAAGTATATATATATAATATTATATATATATATATATATTACGGGTCATCCGGTTCTTTTGAAGCGGTCCACCGGTTGAACTAGTGACCCAATGACCCTTTTACGAGATCGTTTCGATGACCGGTCCGGTTTTTAAAATATTAATTTGAACAACAGTTTGTAGCCGACCTACGTTTATTTTGTTGAGGTTGTTCGTGTTCAGGCGTTAGCAGATTCACTCCATTCTCATGATGAAATTATGGCACATTTACGATTTCATCTTGATCATGCACAAAAACTCATCATTTGCAAAACCAACTAACGTTGACTTGATTTGGTTTTGAACGAGGGTAATTTTGTTTATTTAAAGTTTTGTCCGTACCATGGATTTATATTGTTTAAGTAAGTAATTTGGAAGCTTACCCAACGTATTTTAGACATTTTGAGGTTGAAGTGCATGTTAGTGTTGTAACTTACCCTTTGAAGTATTGTTGGTTCCTAAAGAGCAAGATTGGTGTATGGGGGGAATACACCAATTCAAACTTTTAGGATTTTCTCGGTTAAGTTTGATAAACAAGACTTTAGCACACTGAATAACTTAAGATAGCTTGAGAAGCAAGTTAAGTTCTGCTTTTACGAAGAACTAAACTCACACAAATAATGTCTTGATATGTGAATAACTTAGATTAAGAATAACTTAAACTAGTTAAACTCAAACTGAGTTGTGTGCGGAAGATTGGTGGTTAATGCTCTTTTTAATGTGAAAATAATTTTCTTACTCAATATCTTAGCAAGTTAATTAAGAGAATGATATGAAGAAGATGAATAAACAAAGTAAACAAGAAATATAAAGAACAAGCAGTTAACGTGGTTTGGGATAAATTGTCCCTACGTCCACGGCTCGATCAAGAACTAGATCAAAAATCCACTAAATTTTCTTCTTTGTTTTTACTCGTTGAGTACGAGCCACAAAGATAAATCAAACTAGATTTTATCTTTGTGATTACACTTCTTCTTTCGAAGATTGAAGACCACAATCTAAGAAATAACTTTATTTTGATCTAAACTAGATCCTAAACTTTGGTTTTGAAAATAGATTTTCCAAAAACGCAAAGCCTCAAGATACGGAAGAACACTCAAGAGAATTCTGGGCTGGTTGGAGTGTTTTTGAACATTGGAAGCTTGAAGGATTTTGAGCAGAGTAATCGCAATGTAAATCGTTGAATTCTCGTACTTGTTCCTGGAAGTGAAGGTGGTGCCATTGCTGGAACTATCCGTTAGAGAGAGAAGAGTCCTTCTTCGCATTAATGGAATCATTAAATGCATGACATGGTTGATTTTACATGCGTTGCCTGTAATGCTTCTTGTCCCACCTTTCACGCGTTTCCCCAGTGCTTTGTCTTACTTGGAATGATTCACCGTACATCTACTTTGATATTCTTGTACTTCATTCCTTAAAATATCCTCTTTGATGTGATAATACACTAAGTGGTTGACTTAAGACAAATTTAGGTATGTCGGCAGCCCACCATAGTTATTGTATGGACCAACTAGCTTGTCCTAAGCTAACAGATCGTTTCCTACGATCTGTCCTTCGAGCTGTCCAATCAAGTATTAATTTGTTTGAGACCAAATTAATACTTTGATTATTCTCCTTGATTTATGAGCTCATCTTGAGTCATACAACGAGATTACATGGGAACAAATCGTTTTAACAACGATCTGCTGTTGTGACACAGCGCGATGTTGCAGTGACATAAACGATTTGTTTGTTCGATGATCATTTATTTGAGATGACTCAAGTCTTCGTTGATCATATACTAAAGAACAGCTAGTTCTATAGGACATGTGATTTTTCTATCCACCTGTTCTTTTACAAACTATCTAACTGTTCTTTAAAGAAATAGATGAACAGATCATTCCTAAAGTAAGTTTGAAACTTCAAACTTCCTTTTTACATCATCGATCTGTTAAAATCTATACTAAGAAAAATGATGTCTAAACCATGACATGTAGTCTAAACAAGGAATTACATCTAGCAGCTAAACAGGGACAAATCGTTTAACATCGATTTGTTCATTTACATTTTAGCTAACTGTTAAAATAAACTTATACCCGTCATTATAGTAATCAATATGTCCAAGAAAGCTCATAAGAAAATAATACAGATCATATAACTAACGACATGCTCCTTTTATAAATGAGTTGTTCTCTAGAAGATGATATTAATCACTTGGTTTAAAAGAACTTATATTAACTAAGTGTTGTTTCGATAATCATCATCAAAACAAAAATAAATTCGTGGGGTTCCCAACAAGTATCCACCTACATTTCAAGTCTATTCGGTGTTTTACGTGTCTTTGCTAAAGAAGACAATTTGGTGCAACAAGTGGAACCCACATTTCATGATGGTATATTGTCTTTGGGTCATCCCTTCTTGCCGGAAATGGTGTTACAACAGGATCTGTGGAGATAGATGGAGAGAGTGTGTAGCAGGTGTTTATTCAGTGGAAGGGTCTCGATGCAAGATCCGATTCTCTGACGTTGAAGAAAGACAAAGAGGAGCAGGGGTTATTTTTGTACACTGAACATCAACTCAATCACGAAAGTTAGGCGTTGATTCAAACTCTTCTTGCTTTCTTGCTTTCTTGCTTTCTTGCTCTTGCCTTACCTATTCCATTCAATCAAATTAGTCTTCTCCTTTACCAGGAGGAGTTTGGATTCTTAGTGAACCAGGAAGGAAAAGATAAGGTCACATCTCTTCGAAAAATGGCAGCAAACTCCTTACAAGCAAGAAGTGCAGCTTACGCACATCTACTACTTGCTTAGGTCTTACGTAATGAGCAAAGTTCACTCTCAAGTTGAGGCTTCTTGGATGGATTAAACAGATCTTCATGGTCAAATTCTTTGATTCAACTTTGAGGACAGAGTGTTTCATAGAGTGGTAAACTTAAAAAAACTGAATTACAAAATCGCGTCACTAAATATTCGAACTTAAAGCATTTTGCCTCGTACATTAACTCTTTATCAATAGGCTAACACACTTACACCAGAGTGAGGAAGTTGATAGAACTAGAATGCCTTTCGTCATTTACTTTCATTAATTGAGTTAGTTGTTATTTTATTAGCTCATTTTGTATGGGCTTTTGCAAGTCAATTAGGATTAGAGTATTTATAAGGTTTTATTATTAAGTATGAGGAGGATTTTAAGAAGTCTGGAGAATAATTTTACCGTAGACCTCAATTTGAGGATATTTTCTATTGTATTATTTCTTATCTTATTATTTTCTTGCGCCTTAGAGCACTCAATTTGAGGAGATTTTCTATTGTATTATTTCTTATCTTATTATTTTCTTGCGCCTTAGAACATCCCCAGTGGGGGTGCTCGAGAGGTAGTGGGCAGGGGGCTCCGGAGGCTGTGTTGTGAGTCCCCACTGCGGAGGACAACCTATGGAGTTGAGGCTCTGAGTAGAGAGGCAGCCTCTGGCCTCCGCAGGCTACGTCAGTCCCGCCCCCCCCCCCCCCCCCCACCCACCTCATTTTTAATTTTTTCCTTTTTTTTATTTTTATTTTCATAAATATATTCATCTATAAATACCTTATTTCAATCTCACATTCACACATCTTCATTTATTCTTCGATCTTTTAACCATCTCTCTTCAAAAATATCTCTTCCAAGTTAGAAAACAAAAATCGATGATGAATTGAATAGTTATCTCTTGAAAAGTTGGAGCCAACTTGCCCAAGGATTGAAGGAATTCCTATCCACTCAAATGATGATTATGAAGTATAAAATATTGATGAAAGATACATCAAAAATGACTTCCAATCAACTCAAGACATACATGATGATGGTGGCTAAAATCAAAAGCAAGAAGGATAAATAGTTTAACTTTAATGTAATTTTCATTTCTAATGTAGGTTTTTCAATTATTGTAATTTCAATTTCTAAGTTAGGTTTTTTAATTATTGTAATTTCAGTTTTTAAGTTAGTTTTTTAATTATTGTAATTTCAGTTTCAATATTGCTTTTTAATTAATGTAATTTTAATTTTAATTTTCGTTTTTAATATTAAAATAAAAATAAAAATTAAATTTTAATTACATATTTATTAATTTAAATTAATAAATTTAATTCATAACAAATATCCAAAAAAAAAAAATACAAAACAAGTAGAGAGTCCAAGTTGTGAGTCTCCTACTACATGAAACCAATACAAAATCTCTAAAACCTTTGGAATTCACACAAAAAGTTCTATTTATTTACGAAATTGATACCGAAAGTCTCATTTAGAGAGGGATGCTCTTATCTCTACCACAATATATCATCAAATATATTATTTTTTATTTTTTTTATCACCGCAAAGTAGCAACTTCCAATCCATAATATACTAATATAGATTCATGGCCATCATTTATATTTCGAATAAAACAAATAGACCTCACAATAACATGACACCTTAGGATAACATACCCGTAACACTACAATCATCAATCACTTTCTTATGACTCAATCATAATTAAAATATTTATTTATCTCTCCTACACAAACACCTTTTAAATGACTTTATGTTATATTTAAAATTGAATGACAACTCTTACATAAAAAATTATGACTTTTGATTTATTTTTAAATAAATATATTTTATCTTATAATTGTGACTTTTACAATAATATCACCAATATATATAGTCTAAGCCCAATATCTCGTGCTAGTGCATTAAAAATAGTAGCTCGTGACTTGTGAGTGTGACATAAACAATGTAACACACATTTTCAAAGAAAAATATATTTTTACTTACATTAGATCGTTCAAAATGTAGTATACAATATTAATTATTGTTATAATAAAATGTAATTTATCTCGTAATATAAAATTGAATATCATGGGTCAATTAATGTAAATGTAGTCGAGAATCATGTCAGTGAAAAAACACATGACTATTTATTTACGTATATAGTTTTTCAATCATGTACTATATCATTAGTATTTACTATAAAATAATTGATACGGAAACTATTCATATTACTACTGTTTTATTTTCCAATCTTAAACATACGAAGTATTATTTCCACTCACAATTATTGCGTGGAAGATCAATAATACAAAATAAACCGAAAGTAAAGTCATTAATATTAAAATTCCGACTCTTCTTATATTTTCAATCCTTGATGCTCCTATATAAGATTTTGGAAATTACAAAAGTTTCCATTCGAAAATATAATAAAAACTGAAAACTTTACTACTTTTATAGAATGATATGTAAAATAGGGTCATTAAAAGTTTTATATCATAAAACATTATTTTTATATACAAATGCAAGTTACATTGCTAGTATAAAAAAATGTTTTATGAGAAGTAAATATTAGTAGCATCATAGCTTTAGAATGGAACTCATTATTTTCATTTTTATGTTTGACAATTCTGTATCTTAATTATTTTTTATGTTTGACTATTCATTATCATATTTTCTGGGTAAACGGTTAAGTCGCTTTAGTCTTTAGACATGTTAATCAACAACAACTAATATTTAATAACAGCCGGCCTCAAAGCTTCACCATTACTAATAATACATTATTGCTACTTTTCCTCATTCCAAATTGATTGATGTTAAAATGTCATTTTCATTATGTTATATTGTTATATAACTATAGTTCTAAATATCTACTTCCTTTTGAGCTTGTTATTTTATTGGATTTATGTCAGTTGTACAGAATACAATACATAATAAACAATCAATCACTATTAAACAAGTACCAACTTAGATTATTATGCCTATTCTTTTATCATAAAATTACAACTAATACACATTCAACATCAACATCTAGATTGTTTAGTACTCTCAAGTGGTGCCTACTCTGTCCCCACAAAGACAAGGATCAAGTCTATGGAGATAAGAGGTAATTTATTGGTTGAAATTGGCCGACAACCACCCCATCCATCCCCCCTTAACATCACCATATGTTTTCATAACACAACTTTTACCTATTACCTAACCTCAACTTTTCAGCATCTTCAATGTTTAATAAAACCCCATTTTTCCAGCTAAATACTATGATAAAAGGGAACCCACAAGCACTCTGATGACATAAATGCTTATCTAAACTATATTGATTAGTCACCCTCTAAATTACATTTCAATGGGACCATATAAGTAAAGCTTTGCAATACAACATAGCACAAGACATGAATTTAATACTACAATCTGTACACAGATCTTGTTCATAATATTGAATTGGCCATAGAGTTCCTTAGGCAGAGGTAGGTATATTATGAATAACTAGCACATACCTTAACTTTATGATAACTGAACATTGAGCTGCTAGAACCCCTCTGGTGTTGTCTCCGTTTCTGGATAACATTGAAGACCTTGGGCCCATCAAATGTGAAAGGGCTTATCCCATCAAAAACATGGGGTGTTTTCTACAAGAAACGGCATTGTTGAGGTCCATTATCTAATATCTTGCCCACCAAATTCTCTACCATCAAAGGGTGTAGCTGCACCAACGTCGAGACCACCGTTCATTAGAAGTGATAGCCCACTAGTGGAGCCACCACTAGCAGCCATCCCCAAGCCAAGAAGATCAAGGGTAGTATGCTTAGGACCGAAAACAGATTGTGTTCCCAACATCAACTCCTTCAAACCAGATCCGCTGTCACACGCTAGCCCAAGACCAAGGCCAGCAGCTAAGGATGCCCCATCTGACTCGATGTGCTGTTGGCTCCATTCATGAGAAACACTAGAAGACGAGGAAGAAGAAACAATCCCAAGACCCCTTAGTAACGAGGCATTTGAAGCTGCAGCACCCATTTGAGCAGCCTTTTGTAGCAATGCTGTTGCTGAGAGGGCAGGCTGTGGTGCAGGAGGATACTGCCTACGATCTTGTCCTGCTGTTCCAAAGATTGACGACCCTTGATTCACTGCAAGGCAAAGTGCTATTGGTTCTGGACATGAATTGGAGAAGACAGCAGTTTGAGAATGGAAGCTTCCAGAAGATGTCGATGAAGCAAATAGACTGGCAAAGACATCACTGCTAGAGCTCCCATTATTGCTGCAGCCGTTGCTGTTGCTGCACATAGCTGCCAAGTTTGTCATGGCAGGTGTCTCCTCTAACAATTGAGTACTGGTCGGATTGGCTTTCGTGCTATCCAGTAACTCCATAACTAACAGATTGAAGGAAAAAAAAGAGAGGAAAATCAACTCAAATATCTAAAGCAGCAAGAGAAGCTGTAGATTTTTCTCATTGACGCTTCTACACATAAAGCAAAAGGTGGGAGTACTTATAATACTTCTTGTTCTTGATCTCACCCTCAACCTTTTAGCTTTTGGATCCTAATGCTTGTTACTTTACATAAAGATTGCTTTTAAAGTATCTTAATTTTTTAATCCTAGTCTTCCAACTGATTTGGCCATTAGTTAATAGTCCTTGAAATAAAATAAAAAATAATTCTAGCACATCCAAAATCTCATCCGACAGATAGTCCAAAATCATATGCAGAGAGCAACAAAATCCAGTAACGGACAAAACAGAATCCAATACCAAAGGCAGCAAAAGAACAAATATTTTTTGTTTGTTTCCTACTCATATACAGAAAAGACAATCTGAAGATGCCAATTCAAGTTTTAGCAAAGTACCAGGATTGTTATCTGGCAAGACCGAAGATGCAAGATCAGTTGGAGAAGAATCTTCAGGTGGTGGAACTTCTAACGGTAGTGGCGCTGGAGGAACTTCTAACGGTAGTGGCGCTGGTGGAGGCTGAGGTGGTGGTGATGAGGCAGGCATTGGTGGCGATGGTGGTGAAACAACAGCTGCAATTCTTGGACCATCATCAGCAATAGGAATTTCACTAGGTTTCGAGCTTTCCTCTGCCAAGGCATCACAAAATGCCCTGTGTGTAATGAAACTATCCTTCCTGCATTTTATTTTATTGACACCGGATATTATAAGCAAGAACAACTAGGAAAACTGCTACAACAAAGATTCAGTTCATTTACAAACCTGTTAAACAAAGTCCCACAATCACATTTGTACTCTTTGGTTCCACAAATCTTGGAATGGGCCTTCCAATCCGATTGAACGGCGTATTTTTTCGAACACTTATCGCATTTCCACTTCTTCTCACCGTGCTTCCTGCAGAAATGCTTCTTGATCCCAGTTAGATCTCCCAAAGCACGCAAGGGATCGTGGTGGACGCAGCTGGCCTCGGGGCAAACATAAACACGTTTTTTGACATCATTGCTTGATCTTTGCCTCAGCTTCCACGGCAGATTGTGACCCCTCCGATGCAGCTGCAGATTCTGGTCCCTCTGAAATCCCTTTTTGCATATTTCACAAACAAATCTGTTTGTTGCCATTAACGTCTTCGGCGATAAAGCGATAACCTCAGCGTCAGGATCTAATCCAATTAAACATGCCCAAATTAAAGTCACACCATTTAGAATTACACATTTCAACAATACAGTAAAAAACAAACTTGAAATATCAAAACTCTTACCGGGCATGCCGGGAAGATTCCGCTTCTTTTTGGCTACTGGTTTTGGCGGTGCTGCTTGATTGCCTGAAGAAGAGTCGCCGGAGGCAGTGGAGTCATTCATTTTTCACTTTTTTTCTTTTTGCTTCTTCTCGGATCGCTAGTTTGCAGGAGAAATTGAGCTCTTTTTTCCAAGTCAAACTGTGAATTCTTTTTTCTTTTTTTTTTAATATCTATGCTGGTCGCTGTTGCTTAGTAGGGTATCCAACTGCAAGTTTCTAGCCAAGAAGATTTGAGATGAATACGTACCCTAACAAAGCAGGCCGCGACAACCTTAAAAACTCGGATAAAATGACTGCCGATAAATCATCTCCGACAAACGGGTGACCAAGAAGAGTGCTAAAGAAGTAAAATTTAAGAGTTCTCTAGAATGGGTTACCGAACAGCACTGAGAAAATCAGAGGGCTATTGAGCTTTGACCAAAATTATTGAGGTTGGAATACATAAATTACAGATATTGGCAGTTTATGTGTTGAATTGAAGCAGTGGTGGGAAGGGGTACAACAGCTTGATTTGTTGAAGAGTTTTCTGGGAAACTCCGCGCTTCAGAACAGAAACTACCGCTGATTTGAAGGACGGTGGCTTTGGTTTTCTAAGTCGGCGGCTGAGAGAGAGAGAAAAAGGGAGAAAGAGAGGGGGGCTGTGTCTGTGTGTGTGAAAGTCTTCTTCTGTTCTGCTTTTTTGGGGCTTGACAATAAACATTCAACTTTTCTCAAAGTTGCTATTTTCATTACAACCACAGGTACCGTATTTGTAAGGGTAAATTACTTAAGTAACCTTGAAGCCTTTATTTTCGGCACGTTTCTTAAAATAAATATATAAAGTAGTGAGACATTCAATAAAATAATAAGAAAAGTGTGTCAAGTTTAACGGGACGAAGAGAATATTTATTACCCATATTTTGAAAATATAATCAATTTGTGGCTTCAACTTTACAAAATGTTTAAAATGATTTTTACATTTGGATGTTGTTCAATTTTTACTCCAAACTTTATTTGTAATTATATTTTTTTAATTTTATTTTCTACATATTATCAATAAATAATTTTCTTTTAAAATGGTGATTGTGTAAATAGAATATTAAAAATCTTTTGAAAATTATAGATTTTTTATAATTAAAAATATAATATTAAATAATTAAAATTAAAATATTCTTTTTTCAATATTTCATATGATTAAAAATATTTAATGTACAAAAAATTATTAAATTGATTAATTTCATTAAATAATGTAAAGGTAAAAACATTTCAAAGTTTCGAATGCACATGAAATACAAAAACAAAAATTAAAATAAATAACTATAATTACATTGAACATGATAAAAAAAATAATTATTTTATATAAATCAAATAAACTATAATTATTTTATTACCAGTATATTGCACGAGACACACTTACTAGTTTGCTTAAGGGTAAATTATACTTTATGGCCTGAACTTTCAAGCGGTGTTTAATTTATCGCCCGAACTTTCAAAAATGTTTAAAATGACATGTACTTTAATGTAAATATAAAACATGCATGAACTTTTAAAAATGTTTAAAATAGCACGTACTTAAAAAAATGTATAAATCATGATACAAGTTAAATAAACTTTTTCTTAAAGATTTTGTTTAAATAAATTGATAGTATCTAAAAATCAAAAAACCTTTCAAATAAATTCACCATCGTTAAACTATTTGTTAAAAATTTAAGTTCACCTTCCATCCATTTACACTATGTTTTTTAGTTACAAAGATGAGTCATATAATATGCATACGTTGTTCAAGACCAGAAATTCGGGGATACAATTTTGAGAATGCCCACTGTAGAATTATCATCAATTATTAAACAAAGTAAAAATATATGAATATTAAAGAAAGTATACCATTCACATCTAAAATATTATTAGAAAGAACAAAAGGTTGATTGAGGTTTCAATTAAACTGCTTCCATACAAATTTTGTCATGATCATACAATAAGACAAAATGATCTTATAATACCTTAGCATCTACATATGCAATAAAATAGCTATTGCATAGATAAAGAAACAACATCTATAAATTCATTCTCTCATATTGAGTTTGGAGTTACAAAAATACAACTTTCTTAAACCACAATGCAAATAATTTGGTACGAAAGTTCTCCATTACAATTTCTTTTTCATCTGCACTATCAATAGTGGAGTACTTATCAATAGGATTACCACGAAAAACAAATCTCAACTTCTTTCGCGCTTCTAGAACTTCCTCATCATCATCTGAATAATCTGAATTTACGCAATAATTTGATTCTGATTCATCTTTTGAATTCGTAGCATCCACGTTGATGTAATCTTGAGACTCTTCACCCTTATCCATCGTACATTCTTCAAACACCCCATCATCACCATGACCAAAACCAAGATCTTCTTTATCTAAACTATATATTTGACTATATGCTCCCTCATTGATAGTCGAACATTGAATAAATAAATCAATGCATCCATGGTCGATTGTACTGCGAATGAGATCTGGAACTTCATTCACATTATCAGGAAGAAAGGTAAATTCATTGCTTCCTTTTTTCCTAACTCCACTCTTCCCAACTCTCGAATAACCCAAGGCATCACATATCAGATCCATATCTCGACCAATCAAAATCCATTAAAAATCTTTGAAAACTTCTATCTTTCCACCTTCATATGTGTAACTTCCAATGAACTCACCCCCATGATGAACCTTCAAATTGACAGTACAAGTTCCATTATACTGTATATGAAATGAAGACTAATCAATTTTACAATTTTATTTTTGCTATCAATTACAAATGATTATTGACTAATTGGTTCCAACATATAAGAGTTTAAAGTGACCACTACAAAAGTAAGACAATAGAGAAGGTTAAAAGTCTCCAAATCTATATATTTATTATTTGAAACATTATACCTTTCCCCTAATATATACCTATTTTTCAATAAATTTTGTAAAGAAATACCTCAAATCTTTTCACCTTGTGTGTAGTCCTCTCTTATTTATTCCACTTGTGTGCCCAAAGAATCTTGATTCTGTCTGTGGCAGATTAATTTTGGGAAGAAGACATTTCGCCTCACTATTTGTTGAATGGATGGGTTTTGATATACAAGTAAATATTCCATGTTTTCACATTTGCAAAAGCTTAAATTTGACTTTTGAAATTTGAGGTTCTGGGCACAGGAGATTCTTGAAGAAGAAGAAGGTAAAGTAATGTCTTTTCCTATTACAAAGGGTTTATTCATATTTTGAATATATATATTTTTATTTTTTATTTCTTTAGCAGAAAAATGAGTGAACCTGGTGTTATGTAAGAAATGGAGAGACCAAACTTTTATTTTATGCCATATTTTATATTTTACATTAAACTACATGTCATTTTAAATATTTTTGAAAGTTTGAGCCACAAACTAAACACCCCTTAAAAGTTCAGATCATAAACTATAATTTACCTCTTGCTTAAAATACTAATTATAATTGTTGGAGTTTTCGTCCCAACCTAGATTAGGGGGTCGTTAGACCGTAGCTTGCTGCTGAAAAACGAATAGGCTAACGCGGCACGTTTCGCTCTTCAAGCTCCCCACCCCCTGACTCATCTCTCTATATAAAAAAAGTCCTTTCTCCTTTTCATAATAAAATAATAAGGTAAGCTTTCAAGCCGTAGCTTGCTGGTTTTTTCATCATCCAATCCACAAAAAATCAAATGAAACCTGGCGAAAAAGAAGTGAACACTTTGCTGAGGCTCTGACAAGACGTCTTTATTTTTCTTCAAACTGACCGACTACAAAAGAAGCAGCTTCAGATCAAAGAAAGAAGACAGTTCCGCAACTACCCTTAGTTGCCTCATACATTCCTTGAAAATTGATCTTCTAAAAGGCTTTTCCATCTTTAACAAAGAGAAGAAGCATGAATGGAGTGTTGAGCTAAAGCAGGGAAGCGCGCAATCATATGCAATAATTATATGATTTAAATTTAGCTGTTTTTGTTAAATTAAATTTATTTGCTACAAAAATTAAATAGTTTTATTAAATTTTATAATGGAAATTAAATTTATTTGCTACAAAAGAAAAACTTGTTTGCATACCGAAATGAATTTGCTTACTTCATCACTAAATTTATTTGCTTAATAAATTCTATATGTTTGTTTAATCACTAGTTATATTTGCCTAATGAGTGGATAAGGTGTTACAAAAAATAGTGGTTTGTGGTTTTTTAATTAACCGCTAATGCGATTTGTGGTTTTTATTTTTCATTTTTTAATAGTTAACATAACCGATAAAAAATTGACTAGTCGGTTTTTTGTATCGCAAATAAATGGTCAACTGATCCGTGTTAACCCCTACTTTGTACGTTCATTATTAATGAATATTTGGTCACATGCTAGAATTTATATAACACAACTTAAAGTCTAAGTAAATTTTTAGACATTATATAGAATTTATGTCGGAATTAGGCATCATGTAAAGTTCAAGCCATAAACTGAACACTCCCAAAATTTAGACCATAAAGTATAATTTACCCTATTTGTAATTCATCCTACCATCCCATGTGAATCTATCCTTCATTATTACTATTCAATTTTATAAATCTATCCCAATCTATTTATAATTACATTTGCCTCTTTTTCACACATAATATCCTACGCTGTTGGGAATTTGGAAGCTTTCCATACTATACTATTAACAGAAAAACATTAGCTTGTTATCCTTCAAATTCGATCTAATTAAATACTTTTTTAATTTATAAAATTATTTGACATGATTTTATTTATTACTCGTTCAGCTTTTTTTTCACGTAAAATAAAAAATATGATAAAAGATGAAAAGGTAATGAGACTCACACATTTTAAAAAGTTATTATACCGTTTTTTGAAATAAGCTAATATCAGTGAGATAATTCAAAAAAGAAAAGAAAACTGCTTATAGGAGACATAGAGAGTATTATTTATTGCCAACGATATATAAATTATTCGTTCATACATTAGACATATATAATAAAAGTTTATTAATATATAGACTTGTTTATAATAAATTTGTGATCATCTCAAACTTAATTGTAAAATCATTTTATAAGTTGAATTCATCACAAATTGTTCATTTATGATCTAATCAATATGGTAATATTTGTGTTATCAATAGACATTTACTCATCCTTGATATTAAATACTTATAGATTCCTCTATTAATAGAATCTTACTTACAATAAAAATATTATTTCCAACATGTTTGAATTTTATATACTCGTACTCCTCTTAAAGTTTATTAACAAATGATTATATTGCTTATAATCATCTTGTAAACTACTCATCTATGTCTCAAAATTGTAAAATAGTATCGATTAATTATTTGAATTTATTCATTTATATACATGTATTCAATCCAAATAAGTGTATTCATGTCTCAACTAATTTATGTTGTCTAACACCCATATAATAATATGTTGTATAACACCCATATAATAAATTCAAATATTGTAAAATAAATATTATAAATATATAGTACTAAAAAAAATCATATTTTAATATTTATACAACCTACCCAATTCATTTGAATTTTATGCATGCGTACTCATCTCAAAGTCGATAAATTAAAGTAGTCCCACTACTTGTTCTCGTCCCTTATGTGAATTCATTTATTTATATACATATATATAAATCCTTAATATGTAATTAAATCTATATTGTTGGGATCCTTTAGAAATCATTTTAATGATATTTATCGAAACACACTTAGTATTTATTATATGCTCTTAGAGTTAGAGCATATATCGTAGTGATGACTTGTTAGTTGATATGTAGTGTACATAACACATAATCGAATTAATGTTATGTTCTATAGATATCAATTTAGAATATAACTAGTTTATCTAAGTATAGAAAATGAAAGATCATCATGTAAGAGACATATCAAAGTTACAATATGTACCATAAAGAATGATTTCTATATTAGACTAGTTAGGTTGTGATCAAAATGTAAAGAACATATCACTTACGATTTGTATTATATGATCACTTTCAAGAAATTGGAATAAGATTATTATAAGACATGAAGACATGGATTGAGGAGACAATCTGTACATTCACAGATCAATAAGGACGACCTGTATGGAAAATCCAAACAACGACTTGTACTAATTCGAAACAAAAGCTCTTGGTCTGCCTAAATGGACCATCTGCTTATTTTTTCCGAGGTTCCATGCCATCATCGTTCTAGCATACCATTTTCGGTAATGAAATTCAAATCTACAAAAGGATGATACCTTATATGGCATAAATGACGAATTAATGGTTGAGAGTACAAAATGACTAACGGTTAGTTACTCCTCCAATGACTAGTATTCAAAATATGGGAAATTCATGAATCTTAAAATCCGTAGAAATCTTTATTCGCCATTGACGAACGAAGCGCTCGAACGCTCTAGAATTTGTCAAGGTTTTCAAGCTTAGAGATTTTTAAACTCTCTCGAAACATTTTCTTAGCTTACATATTCTAAATCCTTAAGCTTGGAATAATCTAGAACTCATAGTATTTTCATATACTCTTTGTATACCTATTAGTTCTAGTTCTTCTTCCATAGCTTAGTTTCAAGCTCTGAGAATGAAGGAATCTAACTTCATATTTCAACTCTAAGTTATAAGGGTCATGACTCATTGAATCGTGCACAATATCTTGTCTAGTTCTTGACTTGACTCATGACTGGTACTCATCCAGTCTAAAAAATAGAGAATCCAAGTTGAGTGAATGAGTACCAGTCATGAGTCAAGTCAAGAACTAGACAAGATATTATGCACGATACAATGAGTCATGACCCTTATAACTTACAGTTGAAATATGAAGTTAGATTCCTTCATTCTCAGAGCTTGAAACTAAGCTATGGAAGAAGAACTAGAACTACTAGGTATACAAGAGTATATGAAAATGCTACGAGTTCTAGATTATTCCAAGCTTAAGGATTTAAAATATGTAAGCTAAGAAAATGTTTCCAGAGACCTTAACAAGTTTGTCTTGGTCTTTATAGATGATATTTTTATCTACTCAAAGAGTGAAGAAGAACATGAAAAACATCCAAGAATCACCCTAGGAACCCTCAAAAACGAGAAATTCTATGCTAAATTCAGTAAGTGAGAATTTTAGGTCAGTGAGGTAACTTTTCTTTGACACATTATGTCATCTGAATAAATCAAGGTAGACCCCGTTAAGGTAGATGTTGTACAAAAACTGGAGTCACCAACGACTCCTAATGAAATCAGAAGTTTCTTAGGATTAGCTGGATACTAACGGACATTCATCGAAGGATTCTTCAAGATAGCACGACCAATGACACAAAAACTACGAAATGGAGTTAAGTTCAAGTGGTCTCCATAATGTGAAGCCAATTTTCAGCTTTTAAAAGAGAAGTTGACTACCGCACCTATACTGGCAAACCCAAAGCCCAACAAAGAGTATATAGTCTACACAAATTCTAAGAATGGATTAGGTTGCATCTTGATGCAAGAAGGAAAAGTCATAGCATATGCATCACGAAAACTAAGACCACACTAACTGAACTATCCAACTCACAATCTGGAGTTAGCTGTCGTTGTGCATGCTTTGAAAATTTGGAGACACCACCTCTACGGACTTCAGTATGAAATTTTCACATAGCACAAGAGTCTCAAGTACTTCTTCGAGCATAAAGACCTTAAAATGAGACAAAGAAGGTGACTCAAATTAGTAAAGGATTATGATTGTGGTAAGTCGTAAAAACTTCCTCCTAGCTGGCATTTCTTCTATCCCAAGAAAAGGAACTCATGAATGAGTTTGAGAAAATGAATTTGAAAATTTTACCACCACCCGAGATAGTGGAAGAAATTCTTGCCACTTTGGTAGTAGAACCTAACTTGAGAAGTCTGATCTTAAATGCTCAAAGGAATGATGGAATTGAGAAGATACGTTTGAAAGTGAGGAAGGATGATGCTAAAGGTTATCACGAAGAAGTTGATAATGTCACCACCTTTGAGGGAAGACTATGCGTCCCACATAGTGAATAACTCAAACATGAAATTATGAGCGAAGCACATGATACAACGTATATAGCCCACCCAGGAAGTACGAAGATGTACCAGGATATAACATCCTTCGTAGAGAGATATTTAGCTTACCAACAAGTGAAAGCACTACGTCAACGACTTTATGACAAATTGCAATCCTTAGAAATTACATAATGAAAATGGGGGGCGGGGCCCCCCCGGGCCCCGCATATTGCTATGAATTTTATGGCCGGATTACCCGAATCTAGAGGAGGAAACACTACAATTTGGGTAATCGTAGATCGTCTCACAAAATGTGCACACTTTGTAGCTATAATGATACATTTAAACGGCGTACCATTGTCAATCACCTCGGATCGAGACACAAAGTTTACATCCAGATTCTAGATGAGTCTGTAGAAAGAATTAGGTACAAGATTGAACTTTAGTACTGTATTTCAGCCTCAAACCAATGGATAATTGGAAAGAACCATTCAGACTCTAAAAGGCATGTTGAGAATAGTGGTTCTCGAAAGAGGTGCAAGCTGAGAACGATACTACCACAAATCGAGTTTTCCTACAACAACATCTATCCAGAAACCATAGAGATGACCTCATATGAAGCACTATATGGAAGGAAGTGTAGTTCGACACTTTATTGGGACGAGGTTGGTGAAAGAATGATAATAGGCTCAGACTCAGTCAATGAGATGATTGAGATTGTCAGATGAATTAGAAAAAAAAAAATCAACGAAGCTCATAATAGTCTAAAGTCTTATGCTGACACTCATAGAACCGAGCTACAATTTGAAATAGGAGATTAAATTTTCTTAAATGTATCTCCTTATAAAGGAATAATCAGATTTGGTGTTAAAGGAAAACTAAGACCCCGTTTTATTGGACCGTACGAAATTCTTGAAAGGATAACTCCAATGGCATAGGGATTTGTATTACCACCTAATTTGGGAAACGTTCACAACGATTTCCATGTGTCACAAATCAGAAAATAGTGTGTTTGACCTAAAAATAAAATAAAATAAAATTATTCATCAAGAAGAAATTATTTTGAAACCTGACTTAAGCTAAGAAGAAAGACATGAAGTTATCTTAGATCAGAAAGTGCAAGAACTTAGAAATTAGTCAATCAAATTGGTTAAACTGTTGTGGAAACACCATGGACAAGAAAAAGCTATTTGAGAGCTTGAATAGAATATGAAAGAGAAATATCCAGAGTTGTTTAATTAGAACGTACAAATTTCGGGATGAAATTTTTGTTAAGTGGGGGAGAATGTAATACCCCACTTTTTATTAATAAGTTATTATGAAATGAAAATCTGCATAAAGAAAATTTCGTTATAAAATTCAAAAAATATCGATTAGCTAATTGATATTAGTAGCTCTAATATATATATATAAAGAAAAAAAAATCATGATAGATATCATGTGAGTTCGTCTTAAAATAATAGGATTATTCAAGAAGACGAAACTAATTAATAGCTATATGTTAATTAGAACATATAGATAACTAAATGATTAAGATTGTTGAGAAATAAAGGATAATGTTTGCAAATAAAGATTAATGTTTTAGAAGTTAACTATACTTCAATTAGATAATAATTATATACCTTATTAATTAGTGGTATCTTAAATACTAAGATGTTATGTAGATATATATTATCTTGTCTTGACAAAGCATGATATATATATATATATATATAAAGGATTATTTATTTACATAAGCTAAAATAAATAATAATAAACAAAACCTATATATGTGTGTGAATATATGATATGACTCATGTAGACTCTACATATCACTCGACCTAGAAAAGGGTATTGATATGCCATGTCAATTGCTAAAATACAATAAGATAAAACTAAAGAGGTCTACACAATATAGTAGCAATAGGCATGCGGGCCTAAGATATAGAAAAAAGAAAAGAAAAGAGATGTGCAAGAAATGAAGGAGATCCAATTAATCTGCCAAAATAGATTCTTACAATACACTGCCGACATACAAGTCTGGAAAACAAATTACACCTCTAGTACTATATGTATTAATATAATAAACAATTGATTAGACTAATGAATAAAGAAAATAAGAGAAATGAGTTGAAGTGAGTTTTCCAAATGGGAGTCAGAAGCACAAAAAAAAAGGAAACAACTATGTTGCACTCTTCCTACTACTTACTATATCCCCGCACACCTACGGATAAAAGAAATGTATATTAGAATTATTAGTAGCTATTCCAAAAGTCAAATTTGTAGATGTAGACTCATGTTATAAACTGATAATGAAGAATATGAAAAGAGAGCAGTAATGAAACAATAACAGTGTAAACAATAAAAAAAAAGGAAAAAAAAAGGAAGTATGGGAGATAGAGCTCTCGATGGAAGAAGAATACAGGGTTCTACCATTCCTTTATGTCCCTGCAAATGAATAGTATTAATGCTATTAGCCATACAATAAAGTCATTACCTATAAACATTAGAACTGTACTAGGAGCTGAAAAGCTGGAAATAAGGCATGCAGAACACGCAAGAAGCATTGATCAAAGCAGCTTACTCTAAGTAGTCTTCTCTAATCAACTTACTCTAAAAAGCCTACTCTTTTCCCCTATTTATACAATATAGAACTCATTCGATCAATGCCATAAAGAAAATGCATTCTCCAGCAAAACAAACACCTCGAAAATAATAGAGAAAGGCAAGGAGATGTTCTGCAAAAATACTCAGAGCCAAGAAGTTCAGCCATCTCAAATTCAGAGGTTCTAAGGTATATGCATTTCATACTTAAGCTTTGTTCTTTAAGCACTTAGATCAAAACCTTCTTTCATATTTAGACTGTGTTTCAAAAAACACAAAACTGAATTTAGAAGAAATATAGACTCTTCACTCGACCATCATCTTATAACTCAATATGTGCCAATAACCCAACAAGAATATCATACTCTGCAATAAAAGTTTTAAAAAACTTCTAAGTGTTTTAAGTTCAAGATTTAGCAAACTTTAAACTTATAAGACACCAATGATACTGAAGCTTTAAAATTAGAACCATTCTCCATTCATAACACAGAATATCAAACCATATATAGATATTTTTAAGATTTAAGAAAATATACATATTTTCATATTTCACAACATAGAAGTTGCTCTCCAGAACATAATAGATTGGAGATCCGTTTTCAGATTCCGAATTCTTTTAAAGAATTTAGAAGAAGTACAAGATATGAAAATATAATAACACATCCAGAGTATTAAACAGAAAATAGACTTAGAATAATTGCAAAACTAGTTTAAAATTTCAGATCTAAAAAAAAACAGTAATATAACAATAAATTTGGGGTTTAGCAAAATATTAAGCTTAAGCTTAAATATCACACGAAGCCACATAAAAAAAATTCAGAACCATTCCCAGTTCCGAATCAGAAATCAAACCCCAAACCTCTAATTCCAAACCCTCTAAATCTAACAAAATCTCCAACTAAAATTAGGAAATACCCTCAAGGTAAAAGTTAATACAGGAAAGAAAGAAATCAGATTTAGAAGATGAAGTTAAAGATAACATGCAGTTCAGAAGTTAATGTTTAAAAGAAATGGTGCTTAGATTCACAACCTAAGATTCAACGAGATTGTAAAACAGGCATAGTATTAAGAAGCAGGAAATAAATTTGAAATCAATAAAAACATAAAGGAAAAAAAGGTGGGGGAGAGATTACAGTGAGAACGAGAGATGAACCAAGGTTCAGTGGCAGTGGCGAACAGAAATTAGGGGATGGCGGCCAGGGCGCGACAGCCGTGAAGAAGCATAGCTTGTGCCTGTCGAGAAAGAGAAGACCGAGATTAAAGAGAGCTAGAGATTTAAGAATATTTGTAAAAATTTCAGAAAGAAAACTGAGATTTAAGCTAGGAAATGTTAAAAATAGAGAAATGAGGGGGATTTACCTTGAAAATCGGCTAGTTTTGCCGACTCAGGTGAGTTCCACCGTCCAGCCTTGAATCGGGAAATAGCCGAGAGCTCTTCGCCGAGAGAGGTGAGAGGCAGACGAGAGAAGCTTAGGGAAATAGAGAGAGATCGAGTGAGAGAGGACCGAGAGATAGAAGAACCAATTGGAATTGAAAGAAGGGAGAAAGAGATGAGTTGATTGTTTAAATCTGAGTGTGTGTGTTGTGTATTCTAAGAGAGTGTAGGAAAGAATTTTAGAAGAGGGGCAGCTGCGGTTGCTTTGCAACCGTGGGTTAAAAAATAGTGTGTAGGAGAGAAAATTTTAGAAGTGGGAGACTTGAGAGTGGGCCGAAAATTTTAAGGCTACTGGGCCGAGTTCCATATTAAACGGGCCGAAAATAATAGATTGATGGGCTAGCTATAAATCTGAATGTTAAAGATAATTATTTATGGGCTATACTAAAGGTAGGGTTTAATTAAATACAAAAGCCCAAATCTTATTCCCAAAAGAATTATATTAATCTATAAGGATATTAAAAATAATTCTCAAGGATTTAAAATATTCCAAAAAAAAAAGATTATTAATCAATTAAAAGTCTTGGAAGAAGAATACTCTAAATTGAAGAATATTATTATTAATTTGATTAACTGTATCAAATTAATCACATAAAAGAATGATCATAAATTGAAAAATTATGATTATAATTACAATAGAATTATATAAGAATGTTTAAAAATATATCTTAAGTACTCAAGGACGAGTACAACTAAGATACGAGATTAATTCTCGAATTAATGAAATATAATTTTCATTTTCACTTAAAAGGAGTTAAAAGAAGAATCTATACTCAAGTCGAGTATCTTATTATGAAGTTGATTAAAGGTTACTACGGGAGTGGGAATCCGAAGAAAGGAAGAGGTTAATCTTAGAAGGAGAAGAAAAACTCATCGAGGTAGGCTTTCTTATACAAACAAAAATAAGTGTGTTTATCCGCATTTATGCTATTTCTTTTCAAACAGCTTTTGAATTGAAAATATGTTTGAAGTGTTGTCTTTCCATAAAATGTTTAGATTTTTGTATGATACATATCTGCTATGATTATGAAAATCGAATTCGGGTCCCAGTGGGTTAGTAATCCCACTCGGACTAGTGTACACCTGGACTGTAAGTCATCTTAGCGGGTTGGCCGGTCAAGTGTCCGTGGGAGGTGGCCACCTTCCCGATACACAAAAGTTACAGATATTGTAGATTACTAAAGAACTTAGACAGCGCTGTCAAACTTTTAGATCCCACAAAAGAATTTAGTGAACATAGGTTTCTTTCAGATAAAATCCCTATGTTTCACTGTGATATGGCAATGACAATTATATATGTACGTATGCGATTTTGGCACGTGTCTACTAAGTACTTTTGTACTCAGCCCTGCATATACTTCTAAATGTGCAGGTTGAGCTGTGATGAAAGGAGGAGTGCTAAGCGAAGGTTTTGTCGAACTCATCTAGTAGTAACTCTTGGGGGTTTGCATGTCTTCATACATGTAAACTTAGAAATTGATTCAATTTCCGCTGCAAACACTCAGATTAGTATTCAGTATTTTAGACTTATGAATAGTGAACTATGTATTTTGACATCGGTTATCTAATATAGACTTTCAAGTTACGAATTATTCTCTTTTGAAGCACTTACCAGATATTCATCTTCGTATTAGTCTCATTTCTTTTCCCGCTTCTATATTTCCTCCCTTAGTCATGGTTTTCTCCGACTTTGCTATCCTTATTAAAGGTGGGTCGTGACATATATCATTCTGCGGGCTAAGGTCAGCTCTCGCATCAAATGATATCGTGGTGTTTACCGACTAGACTGCGACTTCATATTACAATGAAGCCGACTGTGTTACCTTCTGTGATCATCGATCCACCACATAGTCTACAATTGTAATAAGTGGACTTGTATGCAATTCAATATATATAGATAATAAATAACAAACCAATGATAGAAACATTTATTCTCATTAAATGGAACTGAAAACATGTTTGATACATTGTCTACGTATAAAGCATGGTTTGAGATATACAAACCCTAACAACATCATATGCGTCCTGATTTCAAATACTTATCAATAGAAGATCTCTTTTATATTCTAACAAACAACGAATACGAGATTATTCGCATTCATAAGAATTCTTCTACTTATACCAGCAAGCAAAAGAAAGCTTTCAAAGTTGATCACACAGAAAAACCTAATTCTGCAAACACTGAAGACTATTTTTCAAAAGACCAATTATTACATGATTATTCCATGATGGAAAGAATATTTGAAAAGATTGAAACTTGTACAAACGATTTTATAGAGAGAGCAAACATATCAATTTCAAGAATCAATCAGCTCAAAACAAGTCCAAATACAAAATCGAGGTAAAACCCTCATATACTAATAAGGCTAACCTTAATGATTTTTCGTGTTTTGGTTGTGGCAGAAAATGACACTTCAAGGTAGATTTTCTTAACTTAATCAAGATCGAGCGCGAAGAGCTAAGAGCTAAATTTGACAAAAAGCTCAAAGAACAACGCAAAACCATGATTGCTAAAGAACAAGCATCAATGTCTAGAACTTCTCCGACAACTCATCTGACAACGATGAAGCTCTTATTGCGTTTGATTATGATCGTGAAGACATGGAATAATGTTTCATGGGAGTGGAAAATAGAATGATCAATACGAGGTAAATTATCATCAATCAATTTCGTCTATTCTATGATTCTGATGATGAAGAGATTCCATAGATAGTGAGTTGAGAAGAGTTCAACAAAAATCTTCATGATTTTTCTAAGCTTTAATCTACGTTCACAATAAATGTGAAAGATAATGATAGAGTAACTAATGTCATCAATGAGATGAAGAATGTTGGAAAGAATTTCACAGAACGAGAAAATAATTTGCATAGACAAATCAATGCAAAATATGATGAGATTTATGCCTTGACTGCAAAACTCAATGATCTCATGAGCTGAAACGAGATTTTAACGGAGAAAGCTATTAGATAAAAAGAACATCATTGAGGGATTTATCAAGAATGATGCAAGACTTGAAAAGTTAATAGCAGCTTAGCAAAGCCATGCAGATCGAAATGAGATTGGTTATTCTTGAAATGAATCAAGTCTAAAGAGGAAGTTTTTCAAGGCTCATGGATGAGTATATTTTAGACAATCAAAATTATCTTCTAGACCAAATCGTAAAGCTATTGAACCCAACAAAACAACTCAAAGCTATAATGGTCAAACAACACAGAACAATCGTTATAGACCCTGATGTAGTCAGATTCTATAATGATCATAAGGGCATTAGTTACAAGAACTATCATTATGCAACAAGGGCACATAACTTGCTTTCAACTTCTACCAACATGCAATCTATTATTCGACCTGCTCAGAAATAGAAATCACAAAAAAAGATTACAACAACCAACTTCAAAGGAAGACATAAGAAACCTTGATCTAATGCATTTGTTATCAAATAAATCTAGGTTCCTAAGGGAACAATTGTTACTAACAAGGTACCCATTTTCAAATGAGTCCCTAAGTCTAGTTAATCGCATGGTGGGAAGAATCAAATGAGAAACGTTGCTGCTAATGGTGATGTTTGGATCATCGAAAGCGGTTGCTCGAAACACATGAGTTGTGACAAGAGCTTGTTATCCAACTACTTGAACAAAACAGACCTCAGGTCCTTTGGTGGTAACTCTAAAGTGGATTTGGTGATTTAGTAGTTGATAAGAGCACGGTATTTAATGTATCTTATATTGAGGATCTTAACCACAACTTATTTTCTATCAGCCAATTCAGTGCTAATGAAAAACGAGTTAAGTTTACAGCTAATCTATATCATGTGAGAAACATGGAAGGAGAAGAAATTCTTCTTATTGGTACTTTGCAGGATAAGTTGTACATTGTGCACTGGATCAACCAACATGAGAATTGTTTAGTAACAATGACCACCTTAGAGACCAGCTGGCTATGGCGTAAAATATTGAGTTATCTCAACTTCATAATCATCTACAAACTCCCAAGAGAAAAACTTGTAGAAGGATTGCCAGAACAAGTATATGACAATGATCATATATGTGAAACATATCAAACAGGGAAGTACACCAGAGCGTCATTTCTTAGCAAGACAGACCAATCAACTAGCTGTATACTTGAGCTGCTCCACATAGATTTGTTCGGTCCAGTAACTCTTTTGAGTATTAATGGTAGAAAATACACCCTCGAAGTTATAGATGACTTTTCTAGATTAACATGGGTTGTGTTTCTATTTAAGAAACATGAGGCCTTGGAGAAGCTACCTGATTAGCTCACATAACTTTTACCACTCACAAGAAGACTAGTATATTGTCAATAAGATCTAACAAAGGAACAAAATTTCTAAATCAAACGATTTGCAACTATTGCAACAAGATGAAAATTTTGCATCAAAATTCAGCTGGTCGCACAACAAAATAGAGCTGTGTAACGTCCCGTATTTTTTTAATTTAAAATACTAATTTCTCAAACCATAAAAATAACTCTTTAAATCGCATGAACAAAACTTTGAAATAACAATAGCGCGGAAGCCTTTTAAAAAAATAACATTATAATATGTTGAATACATATAGCACCGAAGCCTTTATAATAACATTTGAGTCCTTAAATGAAAATTAACAGGAAGTTTACTTTAAAACCAAATCATCATGAATATCTATTAAAAAATAAAATAAAATAAAATACAAGTAAAATAGAAATGATGTCATACTGCCACCACCACGCCACTGTCTGACTCCTTAGCTTGAAAAAATATTATAATAAAAGGGTGAGTATATCCACATACTCAGTGAGAGACATGTAATAGCTCATATTTAAAAGATACACAACATAATCATGCAAATGCCCGTAGAATGTTGTTGGGAACCCTAATATATTTTTGGTTTTGATGATGATTCTTCGAAACACACTTAGTTCCTTTTAGTATAAAACTGTTCTACGTGTAAAGTAGATCACTACATGTAAAGTGAATTCTGTTTGAGAACAGATTAGGAGATGACTTGACATGTAAATGAATTATTCCTATATAAGTCATTTTCTATAAATAGCATAGGATGAAGGCCAAGATTTCATGCCAAGAAGGAATCGATCTGCTGCAACAGACAGCGACCAGATCATTGACCAGATCGTGGACGTAGGGATTTCCCGAACCACGTTAAACAACTGTGTTCTTTATATTTCTGCATATTTACTTTCAGTTGTTTATTATTCTAACCATCTGCACAATCATATAATCTGCATCTCAATCAATCTGCTAATACAACTTGATTAATCCTTAAGGTTTTCTAAACAAGAGCACCCATTAAATCCACCATATTTCCGCACACACAATACTTTGAAAATAATAAGATCACTCTTATTATTTTCTAAGTGTTTTCACTAGAGAGCTATCTGTTTGGACTAATCTGGTATTGATCTGAGTATCATTCTGGTTAGTCATCTGCCGAGCAATTTCTTAATTAAGAATAGCTTGAACTCTCTAATAATTTAACAAGTAAACTGAAAAGTTTGTATTGTATTTGGTGTATTCCCCCCCCCCATACACCAAACCTTGCTCTTTCGGGACCAACAAGTGGTATCAGAGCAGTGGTTCAAACGACCATTGTTTTTATTTCACAAGGTTAATACCTGCGTGGTCAACTTGAATAGATCTAGGAAAACCTATTTTCATTCACGTGCATAATATCTGCTATGGAATCATCTGTTGTCAGGGCTTGTGAAGAATTCTCCATCCAAGGTTATAGAGAATAGAGCTTCAGAATCAAAATGGCACTCAAAGCCTATCACTATCTGATGTGGAAGGTTATTGAAGAAGGTCCACTACAGATTACTGAAGAAGTGATAGTAACCACCTCAACTGGAGTAACAACACAGATAGCTCCTAAAGACCCAAGGAAATACACAGCAGAGGAACGACGCGAAGCCAACCTGGATGACTTTGCTAAAGGGATTATTTCTAGCACAGTCAAAGAGGTACATCTGGCGAAAATCCAAGATTTGGATACTGCTAAAGAGATGTGGGAAGCCCTACGAGACCTGTGTCTAGGATCTGAAGTAATGATTGAGAACAAGCTGTCTCTAGCCTGCAACAAATATGATGAATTCAAAATGAAGCCAGGTGAGACAATAGAACAAATGAAGATGAGATTCACTGGAATTCTCCTTGAGATATCTGCGTTCAATAAGAACAAATATACTCAAAGGGAGAAGAATATGAAAGTACTCAGAGCACTTCCACCTAGCTGGGAGATCTATGCTGCAATGCAACCTCTTCGTGCAGATTTCAATGAACTGTCTACAGAAGCATTATTTGATCACCTTGAAGGTCATGAATGTGACATTCAAAGAATACGAGGACCAGATCATCTGTCCAAAAAGGCAGAAAGCAGTTCTAAGAAGGACAAAGAAGTAGCCTTTAAAGCAAAGAGCAAACCAGATGAACCTTCTGAACCTTCACTGCCAGATGAAGAGAAAGCTATGACAAACTGTTAAAAGAATTTGCAATGATTGCAAAACGTATGGACAAGATGGAGATCAGATCGAAGAAATACAGATGCTTCTACAAAGACAACAAAAACAAATTCTACAAGAAGCGTGACAATGATCAATCTGATAACAAGGAAGAATCAAAACAGCAAACTGGTAAAATCTATAAAACAATTAACTCTACAGATTATACCTGCTTTGGTTGTGGCAGAACAGGTCACTTCAAACCAGACTACCCTGATCTTTCCAAAAGCCAAAGAGAAGAGTTGAGAGCAAAAAGAGATCGAAAACTCAAACATGAACGAAAAGCCATGTTAGCTGAACAATAATCAAGCAGCTCGAGTCATTTCTCAGATAGCTCATCAGAAAATGATGAAGCCTTCTTTGCTAATGATGAAGAAGGTTGGAATGAATGCTATGTGGGACTAGACAACGGTCTGGATGAAGTCGAGGTAAATTCATGCTATTCAAATTCCTCAAATGATATCAATCTGGAACAGGATAATGAAGATGAAACTGATTACTCTTGGGAAGAAGTAAATGAAATGTTCAAAAGCTATTCAAGCATCAAGAGATTGTTTAGAGAAGTTGTAGAAGAAAATGACAGATTGAAGAAATCAGAAGAGATACTGAGCACAACCAACACTCAATTCGTTGCTCAAATAGCTGATCTGGAAGAACAGATCAAGGGAAAGAATAGTGAGATCCACTCTTTAAATTCAAAAGTTAAAGATCTCATCAATAGGAACAATGTTGTTGAAGAGAAGATAAAGAAAGGGAAAGAAATGATTTACAAGAGTGATGAACGTGCTAAGTTGCTGATCAACCTGCAACAACAGGGCACATCTAGATTAGGATATCCAGGGCACTCAGAAAAATCTTCGAGCACCATCAACTTTGTACCAGAAAGGAAACAAATACCAGATCAAGTGAAAAACTTGAAAAATAAGAAAGGCCATCCACAAAAGATGATCATGAAAGAGACCTTGAACAGGCAGTACTATCAAACAAAGAATCAACCAGCCTGTCACACAGAAACAGATCGTTCTCACAAAAATAATGTCAACAGGACATTGCCAAATAAAAATGGCAACCAAACAAAGAATGTCAACAGGACACTACCTATCAAGAAGAGTCATAAGAACGATGGAATAGAGAGATTCCATCCATCTGAAATCCACTCCTTATCTAAAATTGATGAAGATGGGAATATCATTACTTGTTATATTTCTGTTCCTAACCCAAAAATGTTCTGGATTCGAAAGGGAACATTTGCTAATAACCAAGCACCCAAAAGTTGAAGGGTAGCTAAGTGTAATTAATTGCAGGATCAGAAAAGTGCAAGAAGAAGTAAGATAGCAAAAGGAGCAATCTGGATCATAGATAGCGGTTGTTCAAAACACATGACATGTGATAAGAACCTTCTATCAGATTACATATAGAAGCCAGGACCACAGGTCACCTTTGGATGCAACTCAAAAGGGTACACCAGAGGATATGGAAATATAAAAGTTGGCAAGACCACCATCACAAATGTTTCGTATGTAGAGAGTCTTAGTCATAATCTATTCTCTGTAAGTCAATTCTGTGCTAATGGTAATCAGATTATCTTTGATACTAACAATTGTCTTGTGAAGAACAAGGAAGGAGATGAGATACTCCTTACCGGTAAACTGCAGGACAGGTTATATATTGTCCAGTGGACAAACCAGATCGAGACTTGTTTTGTTACTAAAACAGTATCAGAAACAAGCTGGTTATGACACAAGAGATTGAGCCATCTAAACTTGTCACGCCCGCACTTCACTAAGGGTAGTAAAGTCGGGGAAACCGTGACTTGGGAAAGGATTAAAGAAGTCGGGATTGAAATAGGGTGAGGAAGCAAGGATGAAACTTGAACAACAATCTCATAATGAGTCGAATAACTCATCGTACATGATTAACATAAACGGACTTGAGTTTAAGGCTCGATACATAACAACGTAATATGAAGGAACTGAAATCTTAAGTGTAATACATAATGATCTCGAACTAGCAGCGGAAAATTTCTTGGATCGCTAAAAGCTCTACATGTGTGAAGACACGTAGAACCCCCAAGAGTCAAATAATAAGATGTCGACAAAAAGCCCGAACGTAGCACTCCTCCTTCATCATCGCTCAACCTACACATTTATAAATATATGCAGGGCTGAGTACAAATTGTACTCAGTAGACACATGCCAAAATCACACTCATACATATATAATTGTCATGCCATTATAAGTGAAACATAGGGATTTTGTCTGTAAAGAACCTATGTTCACTAAAATCCTTTTGTGGGATCTAAAAGTTTGACAGCGCTGTCTAAGTTCTTTAGTAATCTACCATATCTGTAACTTCTTCTTCTTTGTGTCGGGAAGGTGGCCACCTTCCACGAACACCTTGACCGGCCAACCCGCTCGATGACTTACGGTCACTTTAACCGGCCAACCCGCTCGATGACTCACGGTTACTTTGTGTACACTAGTTCAAGTGGAGACGCTAACCCACTGGAACCCGAATTCGATTCTTTTAACTTAACTGAGCAGATAGGTATCATACGAAAATCATAAACGTTTTATGGCAGACAATACTTGAAACATATTTTCAGTTCAAATGCTTTTTGAAATGAAACATAAACTAATACAACACACATAATTTTAGTTGTATAAGAAAGCCTACACTTGATGTATAGGATAGAAAGCCTACCTGGCTCGCTTCCTCTTCTAATTAAATTCGACCTTCTGGCTTAGTACTTCCTCCCAGCGTAACCTTAATCGAGTTTACGAGGTGAGATACTCATCTGAGTATATATATTATTTTCTACTTTGAAATGACATCCTTATTATTACAAGAGTTGTTCTCAATTCTTAACTCGACTAATATTCGAGTGCTTTAATCTTTTCTCAAAAAAATGTTCTCTTAGGATTTCAAGCCAAACTATAATTTATTTAAATCCTAATTTATTTAACTCAACTAATCTAAAAATTCTTACTTTACTCTTGTATTGGACTTTAGCATTATCTAGTACATAATCCATCAATTAATTCCAAGTGCGAGGAATTATTATCCTTGGCTAATTTGAGAGTTTATTCTTGATCTTTGAATCGAGCTAGAAAATTTTTAATTAGGCTAATTAAATCTTAATTATCATACTCTAAGTGTGATTTATAATTTAATCATTTATATCCAACCCATTTAATTACTAATCTTATCCAAAGATAAATTTTAATCCATTCTTAAGGGATTAACCTAAGTCCATTCCAATTACTTAATCTGGGCCCATTCTACATAATTAATTTGGCCCATTACAATTTAAATCCAAGCCCAATCTATCATCATTTATTCCAGCCCACTACAATTAACTTTCGGCCCGTAAGACAATTTAACCCGGCCCATCCTTCTTAATTATGACCCAGCCCATTTAATAATTCTTTGAATTTAGCACATTCATACTTTGCCTTATCCTAAACCCTAGACACACACATTCTTCTCCCTTATTTCTTCTTCCACTCTCCCTCGTTTCTGCCTCTCTCTCTCTCGCTGCCCTTTTCTCCCTTCCTCCCTTAACACAGACTACGCCCTTCACTCCACCACCTCGCCGCCTCGAGTTCCCTCCCATCTCCAGCTCTCGGTCTCTCTCTCGGTCTCTTCGATTGCGGTTGTTCCCGGTTGGGGAGTTCACCGATACTCATCATCATCTAAGGTAAGATCTTTCTTTTCCTATCTTTTCTCGCTTCGAGTTTTAAATCTGAAACTACACATACCCCAAATTTTAATTATGGGTTGAAACCTAGTCCTAAAAATTTAAATTTCTAAATTTCAGTTTCTTCACCAAATTTCGATCTCTCCCTGCTTTCTGGTCGCTGCTCTATCTATGTCTTCCTCTCCGTTCCCCAGCTCTCCCTCTGCCCCGATTCTCGACTCTTATCGCGGCTGATCTTTCACAGGCGATAAGTCGTCGGTGTTCATCTATCTAAGGTAAAATCCCTCCTTTTCTCTATCTTTTTTTAGCTTCAATTTCATTTCTATCTCTGAAATGTTCAAATTTCCTTTTAAGTTTTGGTTTAGAAACTGGCAAGGTTTAGTTCAAATATGAGATTCGAAATCTGGAATTTCCTCTGTATTTTCTCGATTTTATTTGGGTAGAGTGGGAACCAAAGTTTTAAGCCTTTTTGATGTGAAATTCTGAATAATTTTGCAAATGTTCTTTCTTGCTCTAGGTGGAATGCAACAGCGGCTGACACGGCGGTGCTTCCCCTAAAACTGCCGCCGTCGACCATTCACAGGTAGACTCTAATCTTTTCCCTCTTTTTATATTACATAAAGAAATATCTATTTCTAAATTTTTAGTATTCTGCATGTTTAATTTATTTGTGCTCTGTGTTCGTTGACTAAGAACTCAATTCTTGTTCTGAGAAATCAATTTTGGGATGGAGGGACTGGATTAGTTCGGGTTTGGACGGCTCGGAGGACAGCTCCTTGGCCTCAGATAAGCCATCTTTTCTCTCTATTATTCTGGAGCTATGCTCTTTGTTTATAGTGTGTTTACACCTAAAAAAAATGGTTCTAGGTACCTGTTTTAAATTTCAGAATCTAAGTGGACAAATTTTTATTTCTGTTTTGTGTTTTGGGTTTCAGATCATCTATTATGAGTCCATGAAGCATGTCTAGTTTGCTAAGAATTTGATCCTAACTATAGGCTAATAAGTTTCAGTCCCTTGTCTTCGTAATATGTTGTAGTCTAAGCTTGCTATGTTCTAAATCTTATCTTTAATTTCTGAACTTATTTCCAAATTTTTATGTCTATGTTCTGAAGTCTTCTAAGTTAGCTAGTGACTTGCATGCTATGTGTTCATTCTCTTATTTTTCAGTGGAGGAGTGGTAGATTCAGCATCATCTAAGCCTATTCTAAAGTTCTGAAGTTGTTTAAGTGGCTTGCTTTAACTAAACAATAAACATTAGGCTTAGAGTTGAGCCTTATTTACCTCAGAAATGATGGTGGGGTTTAGGCTGGTTTTGGGCAGATCCTTCTCCTTAGCTCCTCTTAAGTGTTTCAAGTCTTCTTCTTAAGGCTGTCCTAACTTAGCGTTAGGCTGGTGGAAACCTTCCCTTATGATTTCTTCAGGTTTCTCTTCTACAATTTGCTGAGTATTTTTACTTGTTGTTGTAAAACTCTCTAAGGCATGAAAATGAGGGGTATTTATAGGTGAATGGGATGGCTAGGGGCTGTGCTTTGTAGATATGAATAAATCTTGAATTTTTCTGATTTATTTCTACTGCTTTCTCAAATTTCTATTTGCAGGTGCTTGAGTGTTGCTTTTATTTATCTTCAAATCTCTGAAAGAAAATCATCCGTATCTTCCTTTTCTAAAGGTTCTGTACCTATCTTTAGTCTATCATAAAGTTTGCTGCTGTAGTCTTACTGTTGTTGCTCTATAGTCCTTGACTTTTGGGGTAACATTTAATGTGATAACTTATCTTTTGGTGCAGAGGTAGATTGTGGGAAGTAGGAAGATTGCAGGGCCTGCTTCCTTGACCTGCAGCCGTGCTGCTCTCACCTTAGTCTAGTCTAGTCTTTTAGGTTTTAAATATTTTATGCTTGTTGTATTATTTACATTTCAGTAGGTAGCATAATGCTTTACTTCAATTTTTGATTTTTTTTAATGTGAATGCAATCTGCAAAGGCATATTTGTTCACCTTTTTCTCCTGCTACACACAATCATGTCTGCGTGTATATATATATATATACATAGGGCTGCATGCCTATTACTTTACTATTAAAAATTTGAAGTGTATTATAGAAAGTGCAGGTCATATTAATGTTTTTCCTATGCGCCACTGTGTTGTATAGCATTCTGATTTGGCATATT